>BQNB010002912.1:4160-20995 GCA_026074375.1 Tanacetum coccineum
TGAAGGATTAGGTGAAGGATTAAAAGCTAAAAAAACAGTAACTGCAATGAAAACAAGTATAAATACATAAGCAAAAGCCTTTGTTTTTTGGTTCTGAATTGAAATAATGTTTTTGTTAAACCAATCTGACGATGATCGGTGGTGATGGTAGCGGCAGGTAGGGGTGAGCAAAACGGAACGCGGACAGGACCGAATCAAATTATCTTTTATGTATAGTTTTGTTCCGAAGTTATGCCAAATTCGACCAACGATACTATTGAATGAGGAAGTACACTTAAATTACTTGAGAAAATAATTTTGATGTTGGTATGTCAAAGAATAGTTTCGGTAAATACTCTCGTACATATAGGGTTGTAAACAAATTAAGTCACTCGTGAGCTACTTGAAATCGTTCGATAGAAGCTCGAAATGAGTCGAGCTCTAAAAGAGCCTGGAGATGAACTCATGCCTTGTTTGGACTCACTTATTAGTTATAAATAAACTTGACTTTGAGCTTTAATATGAAGGGAGAATTTCATATACATCTATCTTTTAGTTCAAAATTTCATATATATCCAACCTTATATATAAATTTTATATATATCCAATCTAAAACTTAAAATTTCATATATGTCCAAATACCCAATTTATATATAATTAAAACCTTAAAATACATATTTATTATCACTTAATCCTAAAATGACCATTACACCCTTGTTTCTCTACCCTAATAATCCGACCTTTCATTCTCTACTCAATCTCCCTGTAACTCTCATAATTCGATTCATTCTCTCAGTTTATGTTCTTGGACTTCCACATGTCCCTTGGTCTACTAGTAGCAGCAACAGTAACATGTGTTTTGGTTACTGCTAATGGGATTGTGTAGGAGAACATTGGTTGTTTGTGTTTTGGTTATCGTAATTTTTTGTTGCTACTTATTAATGTGGTGGTGGTTAAATTTTGTTAGGAATCAAGACCTTCTTTTGTGATTATTGTTAATTGTGTTTGGAGCAATTGCATCAATGTGTGTACTGATATAAAAAAATTCAAATCGATAGTATATATGATTTGCATCCATGTGATTATAAAAAAAATAAATCGACTATACTTTTCATTTCTGCAAGCTAGCTCATACATATATTGACTAAACCAAACAGTAACGATGGTGGTGGTGGTAGCGGCGGTGGACTTGAAATGTAAAACTCAACGGATAATCGTTAAATATTTAACGAAAATACTTAAATTGGCAAAAAAATAAGTTGAGTGCCTTTCTATGCAAGAAAAAAATGCGATACCTTGACTGAAAATGAACTTTAAGTTTAATACATTTTTGTGTCATTTGCCCGTAAAGATTAAATCGAAATTTTAAAGATTACACGATATCCTACTTAAGATCCTATACCTTTTAAAGATTACACGAAAAATCGACCCGTCTTTACTTAATAAGATCATAAAATAGGAAAATTTTATGAGATAAATCGAAATTTTAACATCTTTTTTTTTTTGAACGACGATTTTATTGAAACCCAAACACTAGCAAGAAGCTAGAATTACATCACAATAAGGTGAGGGTTTTTATACCACTTAACCCGACTAAACGGTTTTTTACTTCTAAACCTACACCAAAAGAAAGAACTAGATATGACGTTGTCGTAGATCATCGCCTTCAATGGAGGATTCGCATCAAAAATCAGCTTGTTACGGTAGAACCAAATGAACCACCATAAAGTATAAAAAATGCCTTCAAACATCAGCTTCGACTTAACTCCAAGATGAAGAGAAACCAGCCAAGCAGACCATTCTTCATATGAATTGCAGTCAGCATAAGGCACATTCCACCATTCCGAAATTTTACTAGCAATTCGACGAACAAGATCACATTTAAAAAATAAGTGATCCGAAGACTCAACCCCACTACCACAACAAGGGCATTCTAAACACAGGATGTCCATACCACGTCGAGATATGTTAAGTCTAGTCGGCAACGCATCCAACTTTATTTTCCATGCGAGGATATTAACTTTTATCGGCACATATTTCACCCAACGAGTCTTAGAAATAAAGCTCGGGATCCTATTTATGTCAATGACTTTCCGAATAGAAGATACCGAAAAATCCCCTGAGCTATTAAGAGACCATTTCCATCTATCCTCAATCGGAACTAAATTAATTTTATCTGCCAGCTCCTTTAGAACATTAAGCTGCGAAATTTCAGAACCCCCCCTTGGATGGCGACGAAAAGAGTCGGTTAGATTAAAGTCTCTCAATTTCTCGTTGACCTTGATCTCCTTGCAGTTTTCAAGAGCGTACAACCGAGGCACTATAGACTTTAGAGTTCCTCCTCCTTGCCAATTATCATTCCAAAAAGATACAAATTCTCCATTACCAATCTTAAGCTGCATAAAGTCGTCCACCATAATACCTTGACTTCTCAGATTTTTAACTTCCATAACAATATTCTTCCAGCATGATCTTATTCCAGAAACCTCCATGGAATTAATTCGACCATCTTCCCCATAAATGGCTTTAATAACACGCGTCCATAAAGATGTCTTCTGATTAAAGAATTTCCAGTACCATTTAATCATAAGCCCTCTATTCAACGCATATAGACTAGCCACTCCGAGCCCCCCTCGATCTTTGTCCTTCAACACATCATTCCATTTCACCCATATGGGTTTCTTGCTGCCCAATTCTATCCCATTGAAAAAATGACTACGAATGGACTCCATCTTTTTAAGAACGCTTGCTGGAACCCGAAAAATAGACATGTGAAAGATTGGAATAGATCCTAACACAGATTTTAAAAGAGTTAACCGACCGCCTATTGATAATGTTTTCATTTTCCACTTAGACAAACGAGCTTGTACCTTATCTACCACCTCATTCCAAGAATCAACCCGAGACATCGAACCCCCCACTTTAGTCCCAAGATACAAGAAAGGGCATTTCAGCAAAAGGCAACCAAGTTTAAAAGCAGCTTGCTTGACGTGATCGTCGTCTACATTGACTCCCAAAAGCTTACTTTTACTCATGTTAATACGGAGACCTGAAGCTTGATAAAAGCACTCTAAAACATGAATTAAAGTAGTGATGTTTCTATCACTCCACTCACCAACAAAGATAGCGTCATCCGCATATAACATATGAGATATCGTTACCATTTGATTTAACTTCAAACCCGAAAACAATCCCACATTTGCAACCCGTTGAAATGATATATGAAGACTTTCCATAATTAAAATGAACAAAAAAGGAGAAAGAGGGTCACCTTGCTTCAAACCTTTGAAAAAATCAAACTCTTCTGTTGGACTACCATTAAGAAGAATAGATCCTCTCGAAGATATAAGACACTCTTGAATCCAAGAACACCATTTGTTTCCAAAACCAAATTTTCTAAGGACCTCGTCCAAATAGTCCTAACGAACCGAGTCGTATGCCTTCTCAAAATCTACTTTAAAAATGATCGACTTTTTCTTCTTTCTTTTACACCATTGTAACACCTCATTCAAGATGAACGACCCATCTAAAATTTGTCTACCTTCTACAAAAGCCGACTGTACCTCGCTAACAATGTCACCCAAAACACCAACAAGCCGATTTGTCAAGATCTTCGCAATAATCTTATATATGCTACCAATAAGACAAATTGGACGAAAATCTTTCACCATATTAGCATCATGAGTTTTCGGAATAAGAGCAATGAACGACGAATTACAACCTTTAGGGAATTTCGCTTTGGAGAAGAAATGCTTAATAGCCTCAACTACGTCCTTTTCAATAGTAGTCCAAAAATGTCGATAAAAAATAAAGGTGAAACCGTCGGGACCCGGAGACTTATCCGTTCCACAATCCCACACCGCTTTTTTAATCTCTTCATTAGACACGTCACGCTCCAAGTCTTCCTGTTGATCAGCATCTATGGTTTTAGGATATTGCATATCCACGGTAGCTCTGCCATTAGAAGGTTTACCAAATCTATCTTTGAAGTGACAAACGAATTCCTTCTTAACATCAATCGGATTGTCTGACTAAACCCCATCAATCATGACCCCCCGAATACTTTGTTGGTGTCGTTTTCTATTTAACATACCATGAAAGAACTTGGTATTCTCGTCACCTTCGACAGCCCACTTTGTCTTCACCTTTTGCGCCATATCCATGGCATTAAGTTTATCCAGATTTTGTAATTCATTAAAGATCTCTAGTCTTTTGTTAACCACAACATCTGACCCATTACCACTATCAATCACAGCATCTAACGAGCTCAACTCCTTTTTATATTTATCCCGCTTCCCCATTCTGTCATTCTTACTATTTCTGGTCCACTCCCTAATCTTACCTTTGACAAATTTCATCTTGCTAAACATATTTATTAATCCATTATTCACATCGCCAGGAGCCGACTTCCAAGACTCAATCACTAATTTATCAAATCCATCCAGTTCGAACCAATGACGAAAAAATCGAAATGGAATCGGCCCATAATCATTCACATGTTCACGCAGCAGGATTGGCCGATGATCAGATAAATTACGGTCCAATGAGGTAGCAGTAATATTAGGAAGCAAATTAACAAGATTATCCGAAATAAAAAATCTGTCTAACTTACTCATTTTCGTGGCCGACTTATGACACCAAGTATATTTACACCCTCCTAAAGGCACCTCTACAATGCCCGCATTAATAATGAAATTGTTAAACTCATTCGCTCCATTGGAATTAAATATTGTACCAAATCTATCGTTTTTATGTCGAACTTCGTTGAAGTCGCCCATAATAATAGCTTCCCCATTCCACTGATTGATCGTATGAACCAAATAATCCCACGTCATCCGCTTATCTCTTGGATCCTGAGACCCATACACTACCACAATTAAAAGATCCAGCCCATTCTTAAGCCACTTACCCCGAATAATCACGAAATAGTCCGATATAGTGGACGAGTCTTTACTAAAGAAATTTGGATCCCACACACACAATATACCTCCCGAATTACCGACCGAATTGCCATGAACATAATCGAATCCTAAATTTCCCCAACAACTACTCACACACCTAACATCCATCGACTCCATTTTTGTTTCTTGAATCGCCAAAAAATTAACTTTATTAGAATTACACAACTCTCGTACCCAATCTTTTTTGGCCTTTTGGGCGAGGCCTTGAACATTAAGAGACATCAAATTCATCTATTAACCATTGACTCTCCATGAGATTCAATGATCTCGGATAGATTCTTAACACACCCCTCCATATTGTACCCCATCGTTTGTCCAACTTTAACCACTTCTTCCATGAGACCCAAAAAAGATCCCCCTGATCTTGGCATCTCCGACCTTTTCATTCTCCCATTGCTACCAGATTGAGATTCGACATCCTTTGCCCTTTTGTCATCTTTGTTTATTTCACCCCCGTTATGATACTCATCTTTACCTGGTTCAACAGCCTCCTCCAAGTTTGGAGTAAAACCTGGTGGAAACTTGAGGCTTTGATCCTTACTTGTGTTCTCATCCAAACCATTTTTAGCTTTCTTATTTAAAAGCGTATAAAGATCAAATGGATCTTCTGATATATTGTCCATAGGACCATTAGACTGTTCAAAAATAGTTTCTGGTACTTCTTCCAATTCACTGTTTTCATCCATACTTCCCATTTCATGATTGTTAAAAAACCCTTCCTTTATATCCTCTTCGGCCTCCTCTTCTTCATCTAAATCCTCCATAAATTCAGGCACCCAACCTGGTACCTCCTTAGCCCTTATCCAAAATGTCTTACCACGATAAATCAACTTAAAATTTTCACTTATGTTCTGCTGTCCTTTAGTAAAAATGCAAATTCTTTTAGAGTGATAGCAGCTATTCTCCTTGTCGTCCACATCCAGGAGTTTTCCCCATTTCACAGCTACTTTGTTGAAGGTATTGTAAGACCAGAACTTGAATGGAATTCCTTCGATTTCCACCCACGCGATTCTACCCGTAGGCATGAATTCAGCCTCTGCTTGCCTGATCTCAGAGAACCACGAATTAACACCAACGTTTTCCTTAAAAGATTCTTTTGATTTAAGTGCTTCGAATTCCACCATTACCCATAATTCTCCCATATACCTTATTTTGATATCCGCATAACCTTCATTAGATAAAACCGTCTTGAGGTTGGTGAATGACTCGAACTCTTTCACCCTACCCATCAAGGCTAGACTTAAATCATTCGAATTCACACAATCATCATCTAGAACAATCACAGGATTATCGAAGCAATTACCCTCATCTGACTTGCCTTTATCCGTAGCAACCTTAGCATACGATTTACTACCAACAAAACTCCCATCGACATTAACAGGTTTCACAACAGTATCTCTGTGATTCGAAACTTTCTTCTTTTCCTTAGCCTTCTTATCATTTAATGGTTCTCTTTGAAATCGAGCTAAATTCGCTTGCAGTCTAAGACGGTTAACCCAAATTGTACATAGGTTACCCACCAAACGATCCACATTAAATACATTAATAAAACGTACGAATCCGAAGCGTTTGCCTACTTTGGATTTCTTCTCCGGGATAAATGAATCAACTACATGTCCATATTGCTTGCATACCTGAAACAAATCCTTGGCAGAAAACGAATTCGGAAAATTCGTAACATAGATGGATGTAGATATCCTGGCAACATCGTCTTCCTTCGAAGTAAATCTCACCATAATTAACGCCAATAAACTATGATGTCCCACTTTTGTTGTCCCGCCTTTGGTGTCCCACCGGTAGGATGTACCACCTATGACGTCCCAACTATAGTGTCCCATCTATGGTATACCATTCGGATCTTCAATAAAATAAAATTCAAAGTTAAGATAATAAATAAAATGTGGATCAGGGGATTGACATGTGATTGGAGGTGAAAAGATGAAGATATGGAAGAATCGTGTAGGTGATGGCGTTTGATCCCGCCGTTTAGATCGCCGGTATGAAACTTGTTTAGATCGCCGGTAACAGCGGTTACAAATGAAATGGAAATTAAATACATAGTGTGAAACGAATTAACTAATCATCTATCAAATGATTAAAAACGAATATTGACGACTCTATTGAGCCTGACCCATCGGTCTCTAAATAGAAACGTATCCACATTTTAACCACACCTTGAGAGTTTATCCATGACAAGTTGACACCTCTACAGTAAAGAAAAACGTGCATGTTACTGTATTATCAATTGATGTCATTCATGACAACATACCCATGTGTATAACATTAAAGGGCAACTTAATTGCGAGTACAAGTACGTAGCGGTGGTTTCCAAAACATTCAACGGTACGTTTGGCGAAAAGAGCGGTAGTAAAAAAGTAGTAGCAATAATTTCTTTCCATAAATTGTTTGGTAACATAGTTGTATAGTTATAATTAGTAAGTGAAAACATTTGCCGCTCGTAAGTGCTAGAAGTAATATTTTGATTTTGAGCGTTTAAAAAAAAATAAAAACTCTAATTGCCGGAGCGGAGCCAAAAATTCGTAGTAAGAGGGGTCGTAATAATTTCTATAGTAACATGCACTTCATACATCTTCCATCCTATAGGTTCGATGTTTGAATCATTTCAATCAATTTATAACACATACTTCGTATGAAATTACAATTATGTCGTTATTAAGTATGTTTCAAGCTTTTTAATCACTCTTTTAATTCCTTATAGATATGACTGTAAATGAACTAAACGTTCAGTGAACATTTAATGAACAAACATAAACTATATTTTACGTTCATTTAGTTAAATGAACTAACATGAAAAAAGTCTCGTCCATTTATTTATGTTCGTGAACGTCCGATTATGCATTCGTAAATGTTCGTTTATGTTCATTTCGTATACCATATCTTTTAATTATATGCTATCAAAATTCGTTTACTTAAACAATAAAAGATTTATAAAACATAATATTATCTATACTTTAAAAAAGTTTATTTTTGTTTTCCACGTTCATTTAATGTCTTAATGAACGAACATGAACAACACATTTTCTTTATAAACGAACATGAACAAAAAAATTCATCCGTTTAAGTATTTGTGTTTGATTATTTGTCCGGTGAAAATTAAACGAACGAACATGAACAAGGCTCCGTTCGTATTCGTCCGGTTCGTTTACAGAGCTCTTCTTATTAACATTCTTCCTCCTACACCTAAATCTATTTCTTAATAGTGTGTGAACAATAGATTAGACTGTTTTATAGGAAAAAAATGCAAGTATGTGTTCGTATTATGAGTTACGTACTATTCAATATAACTATACAACTATAAAAATCATTGATAGAAAAAGAGAATGTTAATTAGATATATGAAGTAATTGTTTAATCAAAAAATAAAATAAAATTACTAACTGTACATATAATAAAATACTTGTACTCAAGTATTAACCGAGTCCTTGTCTCTCTCTCTTCCTCGCTCTTATCTTCTTCTACAAAAACCCACACTTTGTACACTAGTTCAACAATGGCTTACATGAGTGTTGCAGCAACCAACAGAGGTTGGATTAATTTTTTTTATAGAATGTATGTCGGAATCTAAACTACAAGTTGGGCCAGTTGGGGGTGGCCGAGCACCCGCTAGCCACCCCATTGGCTCCGCCCCTGTCTAGTTGCTTGGTTCCAAACAAGCATTATGTGCAGAACGCTAACAACTAGTTGCTCCAAAATGATTACAAACGCATGCTATACGAGCCATATATATTCAGCCTGCCAAAAAGCCTTTTGATGGTGTCGAAAGAACAAAACGAAACGTATTACTCGTTTGGAAAGAGTTGCGGATTCCTTTCCCTTTGCACGAGAGGATTTGTTCCAGAAGACGCTCGTTAATGGATTCGAGTTGCAAAAAAAAATCAAAAATAAATTACGAGCGCAAATGCCGAGGGATTCGAACCAAACCGACGACTCCGACGAGTAGTTTTTTTTAATTTCGAATGTTATTTTTTTTATTTCCGTGATGTTTTTTTTAATTACGAATGCATTTTTGTTTTATTAAATATTGTAATTTTTATTTTTAATGAATGAAATGAATTTAGTTAATTTTAAAAACTCTATATTTCAACTTATTTATCTGCAATCAATGGAATCGAAACAAAATTAAATTTATTATTAAAAAACATCAAAATAGCTCTAGTATCTTATTTAAATCGAAGCCCTATTTGAGTATATGTGATAATTACCTATTTTAGGGCCCGAACATCATAGAATCACTCACATATTCATAACTAGTTTATTGACCTGTGAAAAGAGTAAAATATCTAACAACAAAATAAAAAGTGTGTATCCACAAAACACACGTAACATCTTATGGCATTTAACAAAAGTATAGTATACCTCAATATGTTTATATAAGCGATTGATTTGTTTTATTACGTTAATATGTGATATTTTAGAGATATGAATATAAAAATAGTCATGCAATAGACATCTAATCTATTTTCGTACATATTTTTGTCTACATTTCCTATAAAAATAGTCATGCAATAACACCTCTTAAACTATTTATCCTAACAGAATATACTTTTGTATTGATAAACCTTTGATGTTAAAAAAGTATACTTTTTATATAAAGTTTTGTTATTTTAATGCTAAAAAAATTAGAAAAAACTTATATACAAAATAATTAAATTATATACACTAACTTATAAACCCAAAAAAACATTTAATATTACTTTTATATAAAAAAATTTATTGACTAAAATATACCTTATCGACACAATTATGCTTTTTTCTTGTCAAACACCTCGAGACATGCAAACTGAATCTCACGCCATCTATGTGTTTCTAATCATTTGTCTTCACAAGTCCTTTAAAGAAAATCTATTTTTATTTGTTTCTTCAATACCGATTGAGATGTACTAAAAGATTGCAATTTTTTTTTTCGGTGATGTATATCTTGTTTGGTTATTGACAGTGAATTACCGGGCTAAATTTTAAATTGTTGAATAGTGTTTATATAGGAAATCGAATTTCTAATATTATGTAAATTTTTTATCTATTGTATGAATAGAAAATATTGATGCTACATTATGATAGAAACAAATTATTGAAAAAGAGTAACAGTTTACTCCCAACATATACTCAAATCCTGTAATCTCGAAGTAACAATATAAAAACAACCAATCATCATGATAATAAATATATGTGGGTGATGGTGAAGCAAATTTAAATTTTCATTTATCAAGTTCGAATACCACCATTTAGCAAATACTTCTTCATTTAACATACTTTTACTCCTATGACATGTCTAAAATTTCACATGCGCAATTACAAAACAGTTGCACCAATAAAAAAATTTATTCAACTCATAAATATAACAAAGGACACAACCTTTGAAAAAAGACGGCTCTGATACCCCTCTAAAAAAGAATACTAAATAGTTTGAGAGGTGTTACTTTTTTTATCGGAAACAGTTTCACCAAATAGTTTCACATGCGCAATTACAAAACAGTTTCACCAATATCAACACATAATTAACGGGAATTTGCTATTGTTTATTTGTATCTACTTCTTTATAGAGTGTTTGGCTAAGCTTATATGATGGGCTTATGAGCTTATTAGCTTATATGTGTCATATAAGCTCATACTAAGTGTTTGGCTAAGCTTATATGAGTGAGCTTATGGGTTTATATAAGGGGGTTTTGATAAGCCACAAAAATGTGATTTTTTTTTTTAAGTAAGGATTAGATTTTATAACATGTTGCATTTTAAAATTACAAATTTACTTTTAAATTATAGTTAATCTAACATTAATAATTTTTCAACCCTTGTCTATTTTAGTAGTTATCACTGTTAAACTATAAGCAAACATTTGAAGTTCTTACTGTATGGAATCATATGCTAATCTAAACACTCTTCGTCGAGCTTATGCTGCTTATGATATATATGCCAATAGCCGCTTTATATAATTAAGTATAACTCCCTTACTAATAAAGATTAGTCAGTCAAACACCCCCTTAGCCCAATAATGCTTAGGTCAAAAGTCAAAACAACTTCGATTAATTGGTCTGATTCATAATCCAAGCAACTCAATTGTTTGTTTATCATTTGATCATGACATTTATCAACATGGACTCACTATTATTTGAGCTTTTACATATTTAACCCACATATTGGACGGGCTACATGCAACTCAATTTACATGTGTTACGCACGTCTTGGTTAGGGTTAAGTTTCTTGACACAATTAATAAACCTGTCGTGTTTGGGTAGACGTTATACTAACCAACTTACTCGCGAACCCGAATATGTCAATTCAAAGACGACTCGATTGCAAACCCTATACAAAACTTAATAAAAAAATCTATTGCTTGAATGTGATAGCAAAGAATACGTATCACTCTTGTAATAATAAATAATGCATCAACCAAATTAAAAATGGATTTTAAAAGGGTATGTGAAAGTAGCATGTTTCGACCCATAAATGACATGTACCACATGACCCAATTAACAACCCAACTACCCCACCCCTTTATCCCTATGGGGACATACATCATATGCCGGGAAGTATTGCATTGTTCACCATATGGTAGAGGTAAAACCATCCCACTTCAAAAAAGCCATCCAAACTGTTAATATCAAAATGGGTTGTAACAGGCATAATACTACGTATCAAATTGGAGGCCAAATTTATAAACACGAGTCAAGTGGGTAAAGCCTATAGGCAGTAACCAATAATCAACAATGTAATTGTGCTAACCGTCTATATTCACAATATAAAAAATTCTCATTACTAAGTGTGACTTTCAATCTATATCTATCTATCTAGAGTGTCTAACATGGTAATTTTACCCACAAAGCTTCTAAGAGAAGCATCTTATTTTTTGGCATTTTTAGCAAACATAAGGGACTTAATTTGACAAATTTACTTACGTCTACCAATTATTTCGATAGGCAGATTCAAACCAATCCACATGTTCATCATTTTCCCCAATTTAACAAAAAACCTAACCAAATACACATGTTCATCATTTTCCCCAATTTAACAAAAAACCTAACACGATTTCAATCTCAAGATAATTCAAACAATATGTGTTTAAATCAAAACAACCAATTGTTCATTCAATCGTGCACATAATCATAACAATGGTACATTCGTGTTTTTTTTCTTCAGATTTCAGATTTTTGATGAATGTCAAGAGATACTTATATATACCCCACGCAACATTAGGTTAACTCTATTAAAGCTAACGTCACCTCTTTGATCAACTCGATTTTGTATTCTTTGTTTCTTTCTTGAATGCTTATATAAAAAAGCTAATGTTTTATAATGTTTTGTGTGTTATTTTCATACATAATTGAAGGCGTAAGCTGTCTAAGTCCTCTTGATTTACATTATGTTTTTTTTTATTTTGATAGCCATTTCATTTTTTTTCTTATCTTTTTAAAATTTTTGCTTTTGAGTAGATAATTTTTTGTTTTGATCCTGCAGGCTCATTTACAGCACATGACACAATGTTGATCGAAGAAGAAGATTGATGCTAATAGTTACATCTCAGTAGATCAGAGACTATCAAGTGATGGGTAATGAAATTAGCTTCTAACCAATATCTATGTGTTTATTCGAAATTTATATGACCCATTTAATTGAGAGGAATTTGGGTTTGATATTTGCGGGGATTTTAAAATTGGTTTGGAACGAATTTGATAATGTTATCATATTCACACTTTGTATTTGACAAAATGTTTATGCGCAAGAGTTTATATTCAAATCATGTTAATCATTCTTCAAATCTATAATTTGGCTTCATGTTTCATCTTTGTTTGTGTTGAGAAATATGGTACTTTGACTACTTTCATGCTCTGCTTTACGGTCTGGTAGTAAATAAGCATTCTATTGTGTTTTAGTTTATTAATGTTAATTTTTACTTTTCGTTTTTTACTTATGTAGGAGAATTTCATATTATTCATTGTTGTATAAATGTGATTCCATTTTGCAGACAATCCTTCTGAACTCACCTATTGCAGCTGATGTATTCATGGGTTGTGGTGTGTGATGTTTGGCACCTTGAGCCCAAGAGATAAAGCCTGGAGAAACAACCATTTAGTTTGCAGAGAGGTTTGATAGCTTAGCTTCGTCTTTCATTTGTTATACAGAAAAAACAGTCAAAAGTCAAGTCGGAACCAAAAAGTCAAAGGGTAAAATAGTAATTTAAAATATCGAAAATTGCGGGTTGTGACAATAAATATTATGTGCCAGAGCATAGTATATTGCTTCAGAGGACACGAGTTACGAGAAAACATAATGATAGACTCATATGAAGTATTTAAATTATAATTTAAGTATAACAAAGTACCTAGTCATTAGTGAACTCAAGATGTTTATTTTAATTATAATTAGATGAACAAAACTAAAAACTAATCTTTTAGTACAAGTTCTTAAGTATACTTTCCACACTTTTGCTTCGATTCTCTATTATGGTTAAACAGAAAAGGGAAGTAAAGGTGTGGAGGTTTTTGTTGGAGGTGTTCGGTCACAAGCACTATATATGTGCAACTAGGTGAGTTGGTTTGGGTTGTGACTCGTGTGGTCCGTATCTACGCATCAGTGATAGTCTCATTTTGCATACATTTGAGATAGTTATAGGGATGAGTGATCAAAGATACTTAGGCGTAGGTCAAAAAAGTTGGTAAATAAAAACTGATAAGAATTGGTTAACGATACACCGGCTCCATCTAAGCCACATAAGAATGTAATTTAGTTTCTTTACCAAATTGTTACTATTTATGCGCCAAACGAGAGGTGTGTTTCATTTTAAAAAATGTTTAAACCAAGTGTCTTAAAATCTTTTTTGGGAGAATTTTATATATACCCAAAACAAACTTCATAATTCTATATTTACCAAAATGACAAGTTTTCAATGCACATGTACAATGATTTTAAAGCATGTGTTGAGGAAATATGAAATATGATATTTGTTTCAGAAATATGAAGTTATGACATTTTTTGTCAACAAGTGGTTTATAGAATATGTTTCCTTTAATTCATGAACTTCTATAGCAGAATTCTCATGAAAATAAAGGATTTTCTCATGAAAATAAAGGATAAAATCCGGTGTCACAAAAATGAAAAATGTAGATAATTGTATTTACGTATATTTACATTAATAGCTTGATCCACATGAGTCAACCAACTGACCATATACTATATGTGTTGCATCTATTTAATACTTTTGGATGATAGAAATTGTACCTCTTATGCTAAACCACTTTAAGGACTTTTGATATTATTGCTAAAGTATGTATTATGCTTTTGGAAACTGCTTGGCAAGTCAAATGTTGTAACTTTCATGAGACATATACACGCACATGGTAATCTGCACGTGGACATAAATATCCAAATGAAGCAATACATGGTTGATGTGATATGTAGATGAATACGCGATAATTGTAACAACTCATGTAAAATATTATTTAGTATTTTATTATTTAAAATTCTCTGATGTGCTTATAGTAGTTCTATAATAGCAACCTTTACACGAGGTTATAATGAAATGACTCATGTTGAATGTATTTGTGTATTGCATTTTTACAACACACGTAAAATAATCCGTGTTTGCAAGGGTTCAGGTATTATAACTATTCAAACTTATTGTGAGTCACCTAAATGTTATGTGTGTTTTGTTGTTACACATTTTTTATTTTATTGTTAGGTTATTTTACTCTTTTTCTAACTGATATATTCTAAAATTTGTATGCCATTAAAAATTAAACATCGTTTATAGTATTTCAATAATTTATTTGTATCGTAATTTAGCATTAATATTTTCTATTCACGGGGCCAACATGTAATTTATTTAACGTAATACCACAAAGGGATCTCTTTAAAAAACACTATCAACGGTATCTTAAGGCCCTGTGAATTTCACAAGATTTGGATGTGTCTGAATGTAACTCTGTACTGACATGTGAAGATTCTGATGTGTCTGGTGCATCTATGGGGTTTGGTAAATCCAAGCACAAGTTACTGCTAAGTTTACTGGAAAACACACAAGGTTTGTCTACAACAGTGATGTGGAATTTGCAAGAGAGTTGGAGTCATCATCAAAGATCGAAGAAAAAGAAGAAAGATTGGTCTGATGATTTTGTAATCTATAATAAGATGTTGATTTCTTATGGTTGTCTTTCTTGTGACACCAACATTGGTTAGTATGAATTCTATATATGTGGATATCAGGAAGTAAAATGTTGGAAGAATGGAACAAGAGTTTAGAAGGAATCTGCAGGGATTATCAAGAACAAACACAAAGACTAATTCAGCTACATAACATGGATGAGAAGTTTCAACTTGATCATTCATCTTTGGTTTATACTATTATCATTTAGTTACAACCTTTTTAAATGGGTGATCCTAGATATGCATCATGGCATCTTTGCCTATAACTGAACCCAATTTATAAATATTCATTCATGATGTTTTGTACACATACCATGAGTATTGGTGTTTAAGGAACTTATAAGGTTGTAGTAAAAGTAGTTAGAGGTGAGTCGTTTGAGAAACAAGTTAAAGTGATTATGAATAAAAATATACTTTTAAGACTAACCAAGATGATCTTCATCCACCATACGTGCCTTTATGAGCGTATTTCTGTAAAGCACGAACCAAACATGAGAGCACGAACCATCACCGTTTGTTAATCATATTGTTGAAATATAATAATAAATAGAAGGAAGTGATTTTCAAGCAATGTAAATGTTGGATTACCTGTTATTTTATCCTCAAGAAACATGTAAGAATGTAATTCTCTTTATTCCAACTTCAAAACTAATAATAGTTTATTATTTATATATTTGTTAACACTTTGTTGCAAATACATTGCAAATTTTGAATTAAACCTAACGGATTTGCAACGGATTATTTAAAAATAATTAAAAAGGATATTAATTTAACTTTTTCACGTATTTGCAATAGGTTTTTGTATCATTGCTAATCCGTTGCAAATATGTTGCAAATCCGTTGCAAATATGCTACAGAAAATTTCCGTTACAAATTTCCGTAGCATTTGCCCAGTTGTGTAGTAGTGACTTAATTTTTGCTCCTTCATAGTTGGAAGTTGTTCCTATCGATCATTAAGATTAAATATGACACTGATCTTTTTTTAACAAGTTAGCAGATGTGGTAGTTTAGGTTTGTAATGGTTTAGAACCAGATAAGACCAAAATAGGTACGCAAGAAGTGAATAACTTATCATCTTATGTGTTTTTTAATGTTTTATATTACGTACTTCAAGAATGCTACATTCAAATCGAAATCATATAATGAAGAATGCAAGTAACAAAAAAAATTAAACATACGATCTATGTGATTGACAGGATTAACAATGTTCATTCTTTTTATCAATTTGTTGACATTTTTTTTATCAAAGATCGAGAGTTGACAACCTTTAGAGGATGAAACTGTGATTTGATGTTTGAAAAGAAATTGCTAAGACTATGGAGGCAAGTGGTTAAGTATACGAGGTAATGATTATGGTTATAGTTATATGCAACTTTTTTTGCATGTTAAAAAAATGAGTATCGGGCCACTTTGTGTAATTAGTGTGGCTATAGTTGCGCTTAGAAATCATGCAAATATCATTGGGCCTCATTTAACAAGCTAAAAAAATTTAAGACTCATTACATTTAATTATTGTTAGGTTACAAATATTATGGAATCATTAAAAGAAGAATTTAGGTTAGGTTACAATTATTGTTAGGTAACAAATCATTTAAAGAAGGATGTGTGTTCTAACACAGTCGATGCTTCAATTTCCTTCAATACTCAATAAACGTGATGTATTCCGAATCTAAAAAAGGTGGTTCTGTTTTTTGTTTTACAATAACCAAAAAGTTTTTGGTTTCTATTCATACATCT
>BQNB010002912.1:22698-70928 GCA_026074375.1 Tanacetum coccineum
TCAGAGAATCTCTACCATCTGTGCCTGATGCCTACGGTCAGTCTCTCGAAAGGCTGCTAACTCAGCCTGCTGCATCTAAAAGCGAGTTTCATGTACCTGGTGATGTGTCTGAATGAGAGTACCCTGTAGCTGTAGTTGTGTTTGGTGTGCCTAGAGATGGGTCTCGTGTGCATACACATGATCACGATGGGTCTGAAGCTCCTGATGAGTCGTCTGACTTAATCCTATCGAGTGAGCCCAACCCTCTCGGGAAGCATAGGCCTCTTCCTCCACCATCCATACTGTCTCCTGGAGAGTCATCCTATCCCCCATAAGTAAGTCGACCCGCTGCGAGTTCATATCAACTCACGCTGTGATATACGAGACCTACTATCCTGAGCATCCTCTAGTAGGGCATACAAGTCCTGTGTATCCCGCTCATGGAGCTCAGCAAGTCCTACGACTCTAGTGTTGACCTCTCCCATGGTTATAGGTGCTACCTCTGGAACTGCCTCTGCCGGATCTACCCAAGTATCCCTAATACCATACCCAACCTCACTAATCTCCTGCTGTCTCGCTTCAGCATCTACGATGCTGAAAAACCCATAATCTACCCCTTGATCTCTAGTAGGTCTGGCAGTAGAACTCTCCCCGATCTCATATCTGGAGCCTAGAGTGGACAAACATAACCTCTTGCGAGGTGGCTGCACGCTCAGACTCAGGAATGTCATCCCTACGGTCAACAGGTGGTGGTATGTATAGGGATGGTGGTAGTGGTGGTAGTGGTGGTAGTGGAGGTGATGGTAATGCGGTAGTAACTGCATCGATGAGGGCTTGAGTGGATGATATCCTAAGTGTTTGGATTTGGGTTGGACACCCAGATGATGGTTGTAAAGGTGGTGAATGTGCAGGTGGGGCCATGCACCTAGCAAGGCGCTCCCCTGCAGAGGGTGGTGATAGTGAGATAGGGGGTGATGGTGATAGAGTAGTTATGGCTAGAAGTCTCTCGACCTCTGCCTCTAGTGGAAGGGATATGGAAGTCTGAGGTCGGGCTGTAATCCTAGCCCCAATAGTAATGTCAGTGGATGGGTGGTGGTATAACAGGCTCTGTTCCCTCAGGTGGGAAAATAGGCTCATCAACAGGTACAATAATAGTAGAGTCGGCCGGAGCTAAGTGCTCCTCCTCCTTATCTTCATCCTTATCATCCCCATCCTCCTCAGTGTCATCCCCAGATGAATCGCCGTCATCATCATCTTCCCCGTCCATAGGATAGTCAACCGGACCATCCTCTGTCTCATCATCCTCGTACTCCTCTGGATCCTCCTCGGGATCTGACTCAGTAACATATCCGGGTGACTCAGCAGTAGGTGAATCAACAAGAGGTAATGGCTGCTCCTCAACCAGAAACTCATGATCATCCTCCAATGGTATATACTCAGGGTATATACTCAACCAGAAACTCATGATCATCCTCCAGAAACTCATGATCAACCTCTGCCTCTAATACTTAACATGCCTGTACAATGACCTAACAAGATACAATAACATAAATCATTAGATGTGACTGTCAGCATCCCTAGAAGCATCCTGGTGATCTAGAATCCTAGCCTCTGGTCCTGGCTGTCTAGCTCTCCTCTGCTGCTCTCGCAGTGCTAACAACTCGGCCTGCATGTCACTCATCTCTCACCTCATGTCTCTAATGACTCGGAGAGTCTCTACCATCTGTGCCTGATGCCTACGGTCAGTCTCTCAAAGCGCTGCTAACTCAGCCTACTGCATCTGAAAGCGAGTCTCATGTACCTGATGCTTTGTCTGAATGAGAGTACCCTGCAGCTGTAGCTGTGTCTGGTGTGCCTAGAGATAGGTCTCGTGTGCATACACATGATCATGATGGGTCTGAAGCTCCTGATGAGTCGCTTGAATTAATCCTATTAAGTGAGCCTAAGCCTCTCGGGAAACATAGGCCTCCTCCTCCACCATCCATACTGTCTCTTGGAGAGTCATCCTATCCCCTATAAGTAGATCGACCCGCTGTGAGTCCATATTAACTCGCTGTGATATACGAGACCTACTATCCTGAGCATCCTCTAGTAAAGCATACAAGTCCTGTGTATCATGCTCATGGAGCTCAGCAAGCTCTGTGACCATAGCATTGACCTCTCCCACGGTCATAGGTGCTATCTCAAGAACTGCCTCTGCCGGATCTACCCAAGTATCCCTAATACCGTACCCAACATCTCTAATCCCCTGTCGCCTCTCTTCAGCATCTACTGTGCTGAAAAACCCATAATCTATCCCCTGACCTCTGGTAGGTCTAGCAGTAGAACTCTCCCCGACCTCGTATCTCAAGCCTATGGTTGACAAATACAACCTCTTACGGGGTGGCTGCTCAGACTCGGGGATATCATCCCTACGGTTAACAGGTGGTGGTATGTATAGAGAGGGTAGTAGTGCTGGTAGTGGAGGTGATGGTAATGCGGCAATAACTGCATCAATGAGAGCCTGAGTGGATGCTATCCTGAGTGTCTGGATTTGGGTTAGACACCCAGATGATGGTGGTAAAGGTGGTGAATGTGCAGGTGGGGCCGTGCACCTAGCAAGGCGCTCCCCTGCAGAGGGTGGTGATAGTGAGATAGGTGGTGATGGTGATGGAGTAGTCACAGTCAGAAGTCTCTCAACCTCTGCCTCTGGTGGGAGGGATATGGAAGTCTGGGGTCGGACGGTAATCCTAGCCCCAATAGTAATGTCAGTGGAGGGTGGTAGTATAACAGGCTTTGTTCCCTCAGGTGGGAAAACAGGCTCATCAACAGGTATGACGGTAGTAGAGTCAGCCGGAGCTAAGTGCTCCTCCTCCTCCTCGTCCTCCTCATCCTCCTCAACCTCATCCTCATCATTGGCATCATCCCTAGATGAATCGCCGTCATCATCATCTCCATCATCTCCCCCGTCCATAGGATAGTCAACCGGACCATCCTCGGGCTCATCATCCTCGTACTCCTCCGGATCTTCTTCGGGATCCGACTCGGTAACATATCCAGGTGACTCAGTAGTAGGTGAATCAATAGGAGGTAATGGCTGCTCCTCATCCGGGAACTCATGGTCATCCTCCAACGGTATATACTCAGGGTATATAGGCTCTGGTACGTAGTCAGGGTCATGTGCCTGTATGAACATAGGCTCACGCTCATCCTCATCCTGAGGAACTGGCGGTGTCGGTGGATCCTCTGGACCTGGTATGTAATCTGGTGCCGGTGGGGCTACTGGCTGTAGCAGGAGTCCGTCGTATCCTAGTACGATGACCCGTGGTATGCCTCCCTCCGATACTTCCTCATCATCGGTTCCCCAGAAAACTCTACCGGCCAGATCGTGTGACGGAAGTGTAGTAACACAGCAGATGTCGCAGAAGACATGGTTACTGCAAAAAGCAAAATAACTTATATAAGTATTTCTTATAAGAAAATCGATATGCTATGTCCATAAGGCTTTAATAATAAAGCCCTTATAGTAATATACGTAATATCATTTATATACACTTATATCAATTAGGTAAGCACTTAGTACCCTACTAATGCTTTAGCAATGCATGTCATGTAAGCATATATGCGCTAGACGTAAACAAGTAAACATGTAGGTCCCTCCCTCACAAATCCCACTTGTGAAAACAGTTTTGAAAATGGTTATATTCCAGCAAAAACTTTTGACCTGGTTCTCTATAACCTTGGCTCTGGTACCAATCTGTAACACCCTCAAATCTGAGTATGCAGCGGAATGTTGAATATCCGAGAGCGTTACATTATTGGGTCAATAGCACAAGATCTGAGAACGACTACTAAACGTGTCGTTTGAAAAAGATACATTGATTTACAAAAATACTTGTTTGTTACATAAAAGCTCCATGGCTTCAAATTGTTCAACAATATAAATAAAGATTTCGGTTTATAGACAATGTCCCCAAAGTGTAATAAGTACCCCAAATCTTAAGTGTTGAACTCTTCATTTATTGACCTCCACAAAGTACACTGCACCTCGTGACTTATTGACCTGAAAAAAAAACATGCGCTTAAAATGTCAACATATAGTGGTGAATTCATAGGTTTATTGTAATCAGTAGTAGGACCGCAAGATTTCCAAGTGTATGAATTTAAGCACAAATGCAAACCTCAAAGAAAAGTAATTACGTTTTCCTAACTCATAGACACCGGAAGCTTCGACATATATGAATGCAAATATTACATTGCCAACAAGTTCCGTGAAATGATGTGCAAAACAAACCCTGCAAACATCCCAGATTCGACATGGTATGCGTTCCGATCCAGTGATAGTAGGTCACCCGAACGGGGATTGTTCAATCCCATAAAAGATCTATCCATTAACATTCCGCGGCTCACACAATAGTAATTACCCAATCACATCATGGCAATTAACAGTTCATGATTATGGACATAATGGGTATAATAGCAACTTAGGCAAAACACGTAATCATCGGTAATAAATGTACACTTGCGTCAAATTTTAAGAAAACAAAGCATGTTCTCAACACCCAAGGATGTAAAATCATTTTAAATAATTGTAAAAACGGGGCTATGAAACTCACCTTAGCCGGTATTCTCTGAAATGATAATAAATACCAAGTAAAGCAGTGGGTCACATGAACCGTCAAGTACCTAAAGTAAGTACGGTCAAGTCTTAGTTACACATTTTAAGCTAACGACTCATTGTAGAAACTAAATTCCCATTTAAGTTTATAATACCGTATCCACTTGTGCGGTGATGCACAAGATCGTTGTATTTATAATTCCGATGGTTTTTGAGAAACGTGAAATCATTGTTAATAAATATACTTATTTATTAAGTTGCTAATTAAACCCTTTTAATGTCCGAATATCTTAATATTCGACCGCTTCGTTAAGTGTTTTATTTGTTCACTTTTGTTTCACAAATATACCCTTAAGTTTCTAGTTATTATACTTTTAGTCCCTAGGTTTATAAATATAGACACTTATATTTTTCAAACCTTTTAGTTTCGGAAATGACATAATTAGTCCCTTAAGTTTACAAAAATGTAGTTTAGGTCCTTATAATTACACTTAAATCCTAAAGTTTCAGAATGTTGCAAGAACAGTCCTTGGGGTTATTGAAATTTGGAAATGACACAGTTGATCCCTTATGTTTCGAATTGGACACTTTTAGTCCCTCAATTTGCGAAAATAGCATATTAGCTCCAAATAAAATTTAACAAGTGTCATTTCTCTTTATTAAGCTCAATTAAGTTATGAAAATTGTTTCGGCTTAAAATATTAAAAAAAAAAAATTTTTTTTTTAAAAAATAAGCTTTATCTGAGCTTATTTTGGCTTAAACCAGGGCCCTTATTGGGCTCGTTAAGGTCCGTTTAGCATTTTAACGATCCGTTATAGTTTTAATAAGTCCAAAAGTCTATAATAAGCTCATGAGGGTCTGTTAAGCCTATAATAAGCTCGGGGAGCTTATTATGGCTTATTTCGAGCTTATTGGGCCCGTAAGCCCAATAGCTTAACCCGATACACCCTTTTCGAGTTTTTAGGCCTTTATAGTTCATTTTTAACTTGTATTAAGCCCAAACAACTGTTTTTATTTCAGCTTATTCGAAATAAGCTAATAAGCACTTCTATTGGGCCCGTTGGGTTTGTTATGGGCCCGTTAAGGGATTTAGGGTGTTTTGTTGGGTCCATTCAGGTCCATTAAGCACATTAAGGTTCAATAAGCCCCTTGAGTACTCATAGGATCACTAATAAGCTGTCCCAGCTTATTGCGAGCTTATTTGCTTATTATGGGCCCGTTAATGGGCTAGAAGGCCCATTGAGGGTTCGAATGGGTCTCTAGATTAGATGGAAGCCCTATGGGAAGCAAAATGAGCACTTCAAATTATGATTAAACCAGAGTGGCTTATTAATAAGCCGCGGCTTATAAATAAGCCCTCGTTGGGCCTTGTTGGGCTCGATAGAGGCCCGATAGGGGTTTTTGTTTTTTTTTTTTTTGCCTTTTGTGGTTGGGAATCCATTTTGGTCCGTTTAGCTATATTAAGGCACTACTAAGTCCACTTAGCTTATGGGAGCTTCTCAATAAGCTGCCTTAGGCTTGTCGTAAGCTTATGTCTTGATTAAGACTCGTTAATGGGCTAGAAAGCCCATTAAGGGTTCCGTTTGGTTTCAATTGGTGCAGGGCCTAGGTCGATTAATTAAGCACCCCTAACCCATGAATAAGCTCAAATGGCTTATTGTTTAGCCGTAGCTTATCACATGAGGCTCGTAGGCCTTTGGGACCCCAACAGTGGGCCTGCCAAGCCATGTGACCCGGGCCTAACCCCTTGTTACACTAGTTGTTTTCTTAGGTTTCGACCCTTTCGTTAAGCACTCGTTTGGGTTTATTAATCGTGTTTCCACACATGCATTCATTCTATGGGCTCGTGTATTCCTTCCCAAGTCGTATCACTATGTTTCTAGTAAATGTTTTCGTGCAAAACTTTGCGTGACTAGGTAAAACGAACCCATGATCACTATGATCCTTATTTGTGTATTTAAATGAGTGTTTAAAACTTAACTCGACATTTCACCACGTTTTTATACCTGTTCGCACCACTCAAGGCCATATATACTTAACATACGTGTGTAAACCATGCATGGGTCGAACCATGCATGTTTGTGTCCATGTTAACTTTGTCATACATACGGCAACGTGCCCCTTTCCAACTAGACATGCTAAAGCGACTAGAACATAGATAGATATGGGTTTAGTTCGAGACTTACAATAGTCCTAGAGTCTTGATGGTGGGTTTAGATGTAAACCCGACTCGTATACACCCAAACGTGTATTTCTTAAGCTTCAAAGCTTGGCATACCCAACCCTTAGCTCGCGTATGCTTCTCAACAACCTTGTATGCCAACTTAAGGGCACTTTGTGTCTTTAGAATGAAATGTGGGTCGTGGGAGGGTTCGGTTTGATGTAAGCCGAGTAAGATAGGAGAAAAGAGTGTATGTGTTTATTGTTTGAGTGAGTGAGAGTTGTAAGAGTGTTAAATGGTGAGGCTAAGTGAGTATTTATAGACAATATGCTAGTTACATCCTCTAGTTACATACACAAACCCAAACCGTGCCCTAGAGGGTGGTTTTGAGGGGTTCTAGTTGATTACTCATGGTTTTAGGCTAAACCACCTAGTACCATTCCTTAATTGCTCAATCTAAGTACAAGATTACCTAAGATATGGAAATCTTAGGATTTGTGTGCTTGTGCTTGGTTAACCGTGGCCAAAGAATGGGCAAAGCAAGGAGATGGTTATTATCCCATGTGTAAAAGATCATTAGGAGACCATTAGTACCCAAATTAATTACCAAGGAAATGTACATGTACTTTTAGGATCCTTAGTAAGATTTTTAGTGTTTAGTAAATCACTTAGGACGATTTGTATGGGTTCACTTGCCCAATTTCGGCAATCAAGTGATATTAACACAAGATTTTATTTAATTTTGTGTCTAGGCGTTTAATACGGGTATTGGTTTGAGTCTAGGTAAGTCTAGGTATTTCCGGGGTACGTCCCAATGTATTTTATCGCGAAACGTAACCCTTTTTACGTGACCAATAAAAATAAAATACGCAAAGTACGTAATTATCTTCTTATAATTATCTATCTCACTTGTTGATGTAAAAACCCTTTAATTTTAATTGTGACCGTTTACATTCATTGACTATTTTTAGTCTACGCGGTTTAGCTTAAAAGTAAATATTAAAAGTAAACGCGTATCGGACTAAAATAAACGGTGATCATTAATAGAGTCGTACAATGACATGAAAATGAGAAATGTTACACATATGATCGAGACTGGTATTCCATGTCTCGTGACTACTTCTTTCAAGTACAATCTTGCTAATTTGTCCATAGAGTCATTTTCCCTCATCTGTAAAAAGTGTGCAGACTTAGTGAGACATCAAAAGGGATCGAATGTGAAAAGGGGAAAAAAATAGAGCGAAAAAATAAAAGAGAATCAAAACCCATACACCCAACAAATAAAACAAAATTTTAGTGATCACGCGCAAAAAACAAGTTTCATCCACAAAACCACTCACAAAATTATTCACCCCGAACAATAAAACAAAGACAACAACAATTACCCAAAGTACATAACCACTATACGTCCATGGGGAGCTTGTATGAAATCCATGGTGATATTGTCCCACTTCCACTGAGGAATCTTAGGTTGCACCAACAAACCAGATGGTTTTTGATGTTCGGCTTTAACTTTTAAGCATGTCAAACACTTGCTAACATAAGTGGCAATATCGGCTTTCATGTTAGGCCACCAATACAATTGCTTCATGTCTTGGTACATCTTGTCGGAACCCAGATGAACAGAATATTTCGACTTATGAGACTCATGCATAATCAAAGTCCATAGATCACTATAACACAACAACCAACTTTTGATATTCAAACACAGTGTTCCGTCAGTACGTGGTTCCAACTTTTATTTCCTGGGGTTTTCTGATTCCCTTGAAGTTTTAACCAACATACCTCCCACATCTTCAACCTCGAGGGTTTCTGGTTTTATTGCTTCAGTTTGAGCTTCTAAAATTTGCTTGGGAAGATCCAAACCAATAGTCACAACTAAGGCTCGCACTCGTAATGGCTTAATTCGTTCTTTTCTGCTCAAAGCGTTAACCACTACATTTTCTTTCCCTAGGTGATAATGAATTTCATAATCGTAATCACTGAGCAATTTCAACAAATAACGTTTCCTTATGTTCAACTCCTTCTGATCAAGGATGTGTTGTAAACTTTTGTGATCAGTGAACATGGTATACTTGGTTCTATACAGATAGTGCATCCAAATCTTTAGAGCGAACACTACTACTCCTAACTTCATGTCATGGGTTGTATAATTCTTCTCATGAATTTTCAGTTGCCGTGATGCATAGGAAATCACTTTCTCATTTTGCATTAATACAGCACTTAATCCTTTATGCGAAGCATCACAGTAAACAATAAAGTTCTTAGCTCCTTCAGGTAAAGCCAAGATAGGTGCACTATACAGTTTCTCTTTTAATAACTGGAAAGCTAATTCTTGTTTGTCACCCCAATCAAACTTGACCTTCTTCTAGGTTAGCTTGGTCATTGATTTGGCGATATTTAAAAATCCTTCAATGAACCTTCGATAGTAACCGGCAAGACATACATATTGGCGGTTCTCCGTTGGTGTCTTAGGAGATGCCTAATTTTTAGTAGACTCGATCTTGGCGGGATCCACGTGAATACCCTGACTGTTAATCACTTGACCGAGGAACTATACTTCTGGAATCCAAAATTCGCACTTAGAGAATTTGGCATACAACTCCTCCTTTTTAAGCAACTTTAGGATTAGTTGGAGATGCTCTTCATGCTCTTGCTTGCTCTTTGAGTAGATCATAATATTGTCAATAAAGACAATCATAAATTTGTCTAGATATGGTTTGTACACCCGATTCATGAGATCCATAAATACAGTTGGTGCGTTAGTCAAACCAAACGGCATCACTTGAAATTCATAATGACCATATCGAGTTCTGAATGCGGTCTTCGGGATGTCTTCTTCTCTAACTCTCAGTTGATGATAACCCGACCTCAGGTCGATCTTTGAGTAGACACTCGACCCTTGAAGTTGATCGAATAAATTGTCAATTATTGGAAACGGATAATGGTTCTTCACCGTTAGCTTATTTAATTCCCAATAATCGATGCACATCCAGAATGATCCATCCTTCTTCTTCATAAACAAGACCGGAGCTCCCCAAGGTAAGGAACTGGGTCTTATAAAGCCTTTGTTGGAAAGTTCCTGCAGTTGATCTGACAATTCTTTCATCTCAGACGAAGCTAATCTATAAGGCGCCTGTGCTACAGGTGCAACACCAGGTATCAAATCGATATGTAATTCCACTTGTCGAGCTGGTGGAATGCCCGACAAGTCCTCGGGAAATAATTCGAGGAAATCTTGAACAATAGGTACATCCTCAATTCGATTCTCCTCGCTTGTCTTAGTCTTCTTTGGTGGTAACTATTTTGCAAAAACGACATGGTAGCCTTTCAGCAAATACTTCCGAGTTTTGGTGCACGAAATGATGTTTAATTGAGACCGTGCTTGTTGTTACTTCCATCACCATAAACAATTAAGATCTCATTTCCAAAGGGAATACGAACGATCTTCTCATCACAGACGATTACGGCATGATACTTTACTAACCAATCCATACCAATAATGACATCAAAACTACCAAGTTCTACGGGCATTAATCAATGTTGAATGGATGATTTAAGAAGTTTAATGGGCAACCCCGTATGATAGTATTAACTCTAATTATTTTTTTGTCGGCTAGTTCGACATCATAATCATGGTCTAGTGCAGTTGGAATGATATCAATCAAAGAACTAAATGTAGTAGACACAAAACTCCTATCGACACCAATATCAAATAAAATTTAAGCATAACGGTTTGTTTAGGAGGAATGTACCCATAAGACATTGGAGTTCGGGTTTGTCCCTGCAGTGCCCATAACATAAGCCCTTGCTGTTGCATTACAATTCCCAGCTTGGTTTCCCTGATTCTTGCTCTTTAACTTCGGGCAATCCCTCTTGTAATGGCCCTGAGCTCCACACTCAAAGCAAGTGCAAACCCTTTGATTTACCCCTGGGGCTCTCTGGTTGTTAACAGTAGCAGCTGGACTTCTGCAGTCATGGGCCAGGTGGCCAACCTTCTTGCAGTTGTTGGACGTTGGAGCACACTGCCCATCATGATGGTAGTTGCATTTGGGGCACAGAGGTTTAGATCCTCCGTATGCTTTCTTCTCCCCAGGCCAGCAGTGTAGGCCCTTCCCACATTTTGCCTTTTGAAAGGCTGCTATTGATTATGGTTGCTCCTTGAGTTGTCATCAAGCTTTCTTTTGTTCTCAGCTTGACGTACCACAAAAGTACGAAAAAATTTTCCCCCCCTTTTTTTTAATCAATCAGTTCAGTTGCAAACTCAATTGCATATTGCATTGTCTTAGGCTTAGATGCCATCATAATTCCTTGAATCATGTCAAGAAGTCCACCGACATACTTCTCGACCTCATCAGATTCTTTAGGAAACATTCTTGAACACATCAGTGCCAACTCTTGGAAACGTTGGTTATAGCTCAACACATCAGTACCTTTAACCTTTAGGTTCCACAATTCAATTTCTAGCTTTTTGATCTCGCCTCTTGGGCAGTACTTATAAGTCATCATCTTTTTCAGTGTCTTCCATGTCATTCCATATGCAACCACATGACTAACAGTCTTAACATGGGAGTTCCACCATGTTAAAGCATTTCCCTAAAGAGTACGAGTAGCAAACTTGATCTGGCACGAGATGGTGCAGTTGCTAATATGGAATACAAACTCTATTTTTTTAAACCACTGAGTTAAACCAACAACTCCTTTAATACCCTTGAAATTATGGGGTTGGCATTTCAGTAAGTCACTGTAAGTGCACTCACGATCAGCTCGCTTTGTCCTATCACTATCCTAGGGGTATATGTACCCTCGGAACCTCCTGTCAATTCCAACTCATGGCTATCATCGCCTATTTTCCCACTGCTTCTATGTGCTTCATACTTAGCCAAAGCATCAGCAACTCCTTGGGCTATTGGTGCCTTAATGGCGGCACCAGTCATAGGTGTGGTGATGGTTTTTATGGTGGTTCTTTTCTTTGGCGGCATTTTCTTTAAAATCACAAGAAAATATAATACACGTTAGATTTCATAAATCATCGACATGACATATGCACAATAAATAAAATGAGATCACATCACACAGTGAAATATACAACTGGTGTGAAATCAACAATGATATAAACAAATCGACATTCATAACATAACAAAATCCGATAATCATGAACAGAAAGTTCTGATTACAACATGATTAGTACAGATAGATACAAAATGAAACATTCGGTCCAAAGCTATGCTTAGCTAGTAGTTACCTATAATACTAAATGCATATATAAAGATAGCAAATGATGACAAAAAGATCATACAGCCTACTAGCTGGGAGTTACCCATAAAACTTAGTAGGCTATGCAAGATAGCTAACAAATGATACAATCCTAACAGCTACTACCAACATCAGCTGGTCCATCCCGAGGCTCTGGATCTCTAGCAGGTTCTCGCTCTAATGGTCGCTTACCTCTGCCTTCGTAGCACATTAATCTGCTCATGCAATGCCCTAACCTCTGCTCGATATGCTAGGAGCTCAGCATGTACCACCCTATTATAGTCCATAGCCTGTGACCATGCTTGCCGAGAGTACCTATCCTGCCTCTTTAAAAGCACAACTGTGTGTTGATTATATCACCTATCTCTAAACAACATGTTGAATCGGGCTCTCTGAAGTGCTCGATCATCATGGGCGTCCTCAAATTGAACGTACATCTCATGAGTATATCGAGCAAGAGTAGTGGCAAGATCTGTCACTCTCTGGCTTAACTCCTCCAAAGTAGTCGATGCTCTCCCCCTATATCCCTAACCATGTCATCCCAAACATTCGTAATCCCATAGCCAACCTCTCTAGACATAGGGTGTCTAAGGGCGACATCCACAATATCAATATCCAATCCAGGCTGTCTAGCAGCAGCAACAGCTGTTGAACTCTCCCCAACCTCAAACCTACCAGTGGAGGTAGTGAAACGAGCTCTCTTCCGAAGTGGTATGTCCGCCTCGAGAATATCATATTTGTGAGTAGTAGATGGTAGCAACAGGGGTGGTGATGGTATCTCTGATAGATTGTGGGTGGATGGTGATGCAACTCCTAACCGAATCATGGCTGCTCTATAGCCTAGTGGTGCCTCAAGATAGGTAGGATAGTATGGGAGTAAGGTGGGTGATGGTACGGTAATGGTGGTAGGGAATCTAGGGAGTAAGAGATAGGTGAAAGTAAGTGGAGATGCTCGTGGTGATGATGAAGGTAGTGCAGCAACAACCGCAACAATGAGTGCCTTAGTAGCATCTGACATTGGTGTCTAGGGTCGGACAGATATCCTAGCCTTGCGAAGTCTAGGTGATGGTACATGTGGTGTGGGTGCAGACTTGTCGGTCTTAAATTCCTTTGTATCCTCAGCTGAGGGGACAAGGTTAATAGCATGTAATACTGTAGAGTTGGCCGAAGCTAGATGCTCCTCCTCCTCCTCGTCCTCACATCAACATCATCCTCATCATCATCATCGTCATCATCATCATCTCCTCCGTCAGCAGGATACTCAGCGGGGTCCTCCTCTTAAGAATTGAAGTCAGCAACATAGTCCAGTGATAGGGCTGTAGGTGAAGTATCAGCCGATAGAGGCTGATCCTCAATAGGTACCCCATCATCAGATGGTACCAAGTACTCCGAGTACTCTGGACCAAGTACGTAGTTAGGTGAAGGTGGGTGCTCAGGACCAGGCATGTAGTCTCGTGATGGTGGGTGATCGGGTCTAGGCACATAGTCACGCATGGTAGGTGTGGTGCCTGCTCAGGGAAACATGCGGTGCCTCCTCAAGTGCCTCTAGCACATCATCAGATACCCACTGGAATCTCTATGGATCAGAATCAGAATATACCGACGTGTAGGTAACTGTTGAAGATGACATAACTACTGTAACAATAAAATAAACTTATATAAGTATAATATATAAGACATGTATAGTAATATACGTAATATAATATAAGTATGTATATAGATCATGTAAGCATCTAGTATAACCAACTAATGCAAACAAATAGTATATGTATGTACCGTGAAAAACATTTTGATGATGAAATGTTTGAAAATGGTTATAGTCCAAGCAAAACATTTGACATGGTTCTCTATAACATTGGCTTTATATACCATTATGTTACACACCTAAATAGGGTGGCAGTGGAATATCGGTCTGAGAGTGTTATATTATAGATCAATAGCACAAGATATAAGAGAACGACCTCTATATGAGTCGTGAAAAATGATACATTGAATTTAATAAAATTGCTTGTTACAAAAGCCCGAAGCTTAACTTGTTCATCCTTGATAATGTAAAGATTTTAATACATAACAAATACTCCAAAATATAATGCACTTAAGTCTCTATGAAATATGACTCCCAAAATGATGACCCCAATGTATCTTTGTTATTGTACCTTATTGACATGAGAAAAACATGCTTTAAAACGTCAACATAAAGTTGGTGAATTCACAGGTTTAAGTAATGTATAAAGTAGGACCGTAAAATTTCTAAATGTATGGCAAAGTAACTAATACAATATCACAAAAGTAATTACGCCTGCGCTAAGCTCATGACACTGAAGCTACAACATGTATGTGTATGCAAATCAATGCCAATAGTGTGCCCGTGTAGATGTTCAACCCGCAACATCCAAAATCCGACATGGTATACGTTCATCATTTCGGTACTGCCAAAACTAGTGAGCGCTACTCACCCGAACGGGTGTCACACCCCCAAATAGGGTCCCGTCAGAATAAGTGTTCGGGGGCTTTCCGTTCATGAATATCTCAAGTACAAAGCATAAAGAACGACCTCTAAGGGTACGTTTTGAAAATAAACACCGTTGCATTAAGTTAAATATTAAGAAGTTTTACATTGATCAAATCAAATTGTTCAAGAGTTAAATATGCGAAAGCTTAAATGAGTTTCAACAACGGTATTTAAATTATAGATAAACACTTGAAGAACGATCCAAGCAAAAGACTTCACACAATTCAAGCAAAGACCTCCAAGCTAAGCACATGAGAAAAATACGCTTAAAACGTCAACATAAAGTTGGTGAATTTACAGGTTTAATTTAAACGTTATTATAGTGGACCATCACAAGTTTATCAAAACGTATGTGACAGTTATAGGAGATACAACTTCACATAAAGAGGCATATACGTTGCACTAACTCATGACACCAAGGCCAATAGTGGAAGATAGCGTGTAAACTGCTATATAATGCTTGCCCTTATTAGTGTCCCGACCAAAGACCACCTAAACTATCTCTGACATGGACATATATCCGTTTGTTCTTGGCAAACTCGAACAAGTAAGTGCTTCTTTACCTCGGATAGGGATAATTAGTCCCTAATCTTTATTCACACGCAGCTCACTTTAACAGCCAAATCATTTAAACGTAATTAACGGTTCAAGAATTATTCGGGCAATGTGTCTAAACCTATTAGGCCAACAAGTAAAACGGGGATATTCGTACGTATATACTTGGTGTCCAATTTTAAAAGCAAGCAAGTTTCTCACCCCAAGTATAAAACATTTATTCAAGAACGAGATAAAGAATGAGGGCTATGAAATCACCTTAAGAGCAAGTATGAGCAAAATTAATCAAACGTAGATAATAACGATAATTAACGTACTCTAACCGCGACCAAATTAAAAGACTCGCTTCTTAAACGAGAGAATAAATACAAAGGCATCGAATAAGACGCTTAAAACGAAAATAGACATCCATAAGCTTTTCTGTTAGTTTATATGGTAAAGACATGACATTAAAAAGTATATGGTTTATAAGTTACGTTACGGTAATGTTTACCACAAGTTTCTATTTTTAGAAGATTACTATTTTTAAAAAGTTTCTATTTTTCGAAAGTTCTAAGTTTCGGGACGTTAATACCGCCCTCTAATATATGATGATTCTATTTACCCTAAACGCATTAGTGAAACTTAAACGCATACTTCCTAAGTCCGCCTCGCTAATATTACCATAAGTTTCTAATTTTAGAAGTTTCCCATTTTAGAAATCTGACATTAGGTTTGTGACATTTTTAGAAGTTCCTACTTAATATACTAACATTATTACTTGTTTTGCCAACATTTTAAAAGCTCAAAACATCCCGAAAGTGTCGGAAAAGCCATTTTCCAATTCCAATCACACTCTTTTTAACTATTTTGCCGAAGAAAAAAACGTTTCAAGTATCATTTCGCCATAACTCGGGTAAAACTCGGACGGGTCGTGAGCCGGTTTAAGTCCGATTTTAGTGTTCGAGATAATGAAAACTATCTATTTGAAACAAGCTATTCCAAAAACTACTTTTCTCGCTATTGAAAACCTTTTAAGTGTCCGAAAAAAAACCTTAAAACAAATTGAATAGCAAGGCACCATTTCCGCAAATGCCTGCCTCCAAAAACACAACCAAACTTAACAATAGTGCCTATATAACTCTACAACCCATCACTACTAAACCACTCCAATAAAATTCCACTCCTAATCTAATCCTAATCCCTATCACATCTTTGTTGGCAAACACCTAAAAACACTCGATCTCGCCAAGACTACAGCATAAGTGCATACAAATACCAACATCTTTATTATTTATAAAAACTTACTTTATAAGCTTTCAAAATTAAAACACAAACATATGGATGTATAGATATTGAATACAAATACAAGAACATAAAGAAATCAAAAGAAAAGAGTTAGTGTTTACTCACAAAGATGAAGAACAAGATATACAAACAAAGATCTTGAAAGAAAGATGAAGATCTTGATAAACCCAAAATATAAAAACCAAACCCTAACTTATAAACCCTTAAAAATACTTGAAATCAAATGGACACCTTCTTGGAAAAACCTTGGATCTTGATAAAATGAAGTTTAGGATGTGTGAATCTTGATGGAAATCAAAAGTATGGATTATGTATGTGTGTTTGGGTGTTGCCGAGAGCCAAGAGAGACAAGAGAGAAAGTTGGTGAATGTTTTTGTTGCTAGGAAGAAATGAAACCCTAAGTTGTGTTATGTGTATGTATTTATAAGCCAAGCGCTTAGGTTATTAGGGTTTTTAGATGTGTCTTGACTCAAGTCAAGTAGCTTGAGCCACTTCTTTTTGGTCCTTGTTGGTTCGGCCAAAACTAGGCAAGAGGGGGAGGGACCAAACCATTTAGCTAGTTAAGGTTCAAGTTATAAGTCTTGGTTTTGAATTTCAAGTCAAAGGGTTGTGCATGTGTCTAAATGATCACATGTTTTTGTCTTCCTTAAGTTCTTGTGCATGAGAATGACATTCTCATATGTCACTATCTTTCACATGCATGAGAAATTCAAATAAGATGCTCTTGAATTAATTTAGGACTTATGGTTGTTTTGTTTTGTGTTTTAGGCGTCTGAAGTTTCTAGAGGGGGGGAGAGGTGAATGAAAATTTTGAGGTTACGACGTGTTACGAATGATAACTCAGGTTTACATGCAAAGGTGGTAGGTTTTTGGGGTTTCGTTTGATCAAAAACGCTAAAAATGTAAACTCACGCCAAAAATAATAAAATCGCAAACGTAAATATTTGTAAACCACGGAATGACATAAAATGACTTTATTAATTATAATTCACGTAAACTAAGCTCAGTTCGATGTCAAAACGCTTCCGATAATGATTTTCAGTTTTTACGCGGGACAACTTCCCAGATTAACGTTAAATTAACACGTAACTTATAAAACTTAAAATAATGAACGGAATCGGTAAAAAGTATTGACTGAAATTTACGAGGTGTCACATCCTCTCCCCATTAGAATAGATTTCTCCTCAAACCTTAAGACATAACATTCGACGCAGATACATGATTAGCAAAAAGGTGTAAATATTCTTTTGCATTTGATCTTCACGCTCCCAGGTGAACTTAGGACCTATCCTCGAGTTCCAACGTACCTTAACAATTGAAATGCGACTTTGTTTCAAACGCTTGACCTCACAGTCCATTATTTCAATAGGTTCTTCAGTGAATTGGAGCTTGTCATCAATTTGGATTTCGTCCAACGGTATAGCAAGAGTTTCGTCAGATAGGCATTTCTTCAAGTTAGAGACGTGAAAAGTACTGTGAACTCTGCTAGACTGCTCCAGGAGTTCAAGTCGATAGGCAACGGTTCCAACTTTGGCAATAATCTTAAATGGTCCAATATAATGAGGGTTAAGCTTTTCTCGTTTGCCAAAACGTATCATACCTTTCCATGGCGATACTTTCAACATGACCTTATCTCCCACTTGAAACTCAAAGGGTTTCTGTCTTACGTTGGCATAGCTCTTTTGATGTTCACGGGCAGCTTGAATACGAATCTTGATTTGAATAATCTTCTTAGTTGTCTCGTGGATGATCTCTGGGCCAGAGAGCTAACTGTCCCCAACTTCAGCCTAGCAAATCGGTGATCGACACTTGCGCCCATACAATGCTTCAAACAGTGCAGCCTTAATGCTAGTATGGTAACTGTTGTTATACAAGAATTCCACCAACGGTAAATGTCTATCCTAACCTTTTCCAAAGTCGAGCACACATGCACGTAACATGTATTCCAATGTTTAAATGATCCTCTCACTCTGACCATCAGTTTGCGGGTGGTAAGCTGTACTCATATCTAATCGAGTACCTAACACTTTATGAAGAGACCACCAGAAATGTGAAGTAAATTTCCCATCACGGTCAGAGATGATCGAAACTGGCACTTCATGCCTTGAGACTACTTCCTTTAAATACTGTCTCGTCAACTTCTCTAATGAGTCATCCTCTTTCATGGGTAAGAAATGAGCAGACTTGGTCAGTTGATCGACGATCACCCAAATCGTGTCCTGACCAGTTGTCTTCTTTGGCAATTTAGCCACAAAGTCCATTGTTATATTCCCCCATTTCCATTGCGGGATTTCTGGTTGAACCAACAAACCAGACGGCTTCTGATATTCTACCTTAACCTTGGCACACATTAAATAATTGCTGACGTAGGTGGTAATTTTTGCTTTCATGTTGGGCCACCAATACAACTTCTTCAGGTCTTGGTACATCTTATCCGGATCCAGGATGGGATGAATACTTTGACTTATATGACTTCATGCATAAGAATCATGCTCTCAAGTCCCATAACACGAATCAACAACTGTTGTTCAAACTTAACGTTCTGTCAGCACGAGATTCAAGCTTATTAATCTTCCATTCAGTCCTATCGTTTATGAAGTTCTCTCTTTTCTTTCTGGCTTCCGATTGAGCACTCAAAATCTGCTTAGGAAGATTTAACCCAATAGTCATAACTAAGGCCCAAACTCGTAGCGGCTTTCTTCTTTCCTTTCGACTCAGGGCATCAGCCACCACGTTCGCCTTTCCTGGGTGATATCGAATCTCACAGTCGTAGTCGCCCAACAACTCTAACCACCGTCGTTGTCTCATGTTCAACTCCTTCTGATCGAGAATGTGTTGCAAACTCTTGTGATCAGTGAACACGACGCACTTTGTACTGTACAGATAGTGTCTCTACATCTTCAAGGCAAACACTACTGCACCAAGCTCTAGGTCGTGAGTAGTATAGTTCTTCTTGTGAACCTTGAGTTGGCGGGATGCGTAAGCTATGACCTTCTCCTTTTGCATCAAAACCGCGCCCAACCCTTTATGCGAAGCATCGCAGTATACCATGAAGTTCTCACTTCCCTCGGGTAAAGCCAAAATTGGCGCACTACATAATTTTTGTTTCAATAGCTAAAACGCAGCCTCTACCTTTTCTCCCCAATTAAACTTCACGCTTTTCTGGGTCAACTTCGTCATAGGCCTATCGATTTTTAAGAAACCTTCGATAAATCAACGGAAGTAACCGGCCAAACCTAAGAATTGACCAATCTTAGTTGGTGTCTTGGGTGACGCCCAATCCTTGATGGACTCAATCTTAGTTGGATCAATGTGAATGCTTTCACTATCAATCACGTGACCGAGAAATTACACCTTCGAGAGCCAAAATTCGCACTTTGAAAACTTGCCGTACAATTCCTCCTCCTTAAGTAGCTTCAAAATTAACCTAAGGTATCCTTCATGTTCCTTTCTGCTCTTGGATTAGATCAAAATATCATCGATGAATACAATCACAAATCTATCCAGATACGGTTTACACACCTGATTGATCAAATCCATGAATATTGATGGTACGTTAGTCAAGCCAAACGGCATTACTTGGAACTCGTAGTGACCATAGCGAGTCCTAAATGCTGTATTTGGAATGTCTTCCTCACGAACTCTGAGTTGGTGATAACCAGACCTTAGGTCGATCTTAGAGTAGACTCTTGACCATTGGAATTGATCAAACAAGTCATTGATTCTTGGAAGTGGGTATCGATTCTTCACAGTAAGTTTGTTTAGTTCACGATAGTCGATACATATCCGAAAAGATCCATCTTTTTTTGACAAACAAAACCAGAGCTCCCCAGGGTGAGGAACTGGGTCTTATAAATCAATCTCACAACTTGGATTGAATTTTGAGGAATCTAATCACGTTTGAGAGGTATTTTGCCTTGTCTTTGACAAGCATCACAAGGATTTTTGACAAATACATAGGCATATCTTATAAATGGTGGGCCAAAAGAAGAAAAACCTGGCATTCAAAAACCTTCTTGGCGGTAAGAAGTGGCTCCGTTAGTGCTCCCGGTCGGTCACTATGAAAGCTTTCGAGATTTCGAAAGCTTCTTTCCATCTACACACTTCGGATTATATTTTGATCCGCACAAGTTGATTAAGAGAAAAGGTTCAGTCCCAAAAATTAATAGTTTTACATCTGTTAAAGAAACTTGTTTTTTCTCTGAGTTGACATTACCTTTTTAATGAAGTTTCCGCGTGGTTAGTTAGCAAAAAGATTCAGGTAGCGAACCACGGGTTTTCTTTGGTCTTTGGAAGTTAACACACTTAAAGTCTCTAAAGGAAAAGTCTCGGTAATCTCTTTTGGATCAAAAACATTTTCGTAAGGGTTTTCGAGACGAGAGAGTGTTGATTGCTGCATGTTTTCAGACCCTTGGTATAATAACTTTGAATCAAATCCTGAAGATGTCCGACTTCCTCCCAAATAAATGGAAAAATATTGACACCTGATTACAAAAACCATCCTTATAGGTCCTATGTTGTAAAACAACAAATCTTTTACAAGACATATTTATGATCGAAACTTCTCAAAGCATAAACAACTGTCACGCAGATCTCATTCTCGGTTGTTGTGAATTCGTTTAGTTCGACTTTGTCATACTGGCGTAATGATTTGTCGGAAAATGCTTCTCAAATCCTTTATCCTAGCTACCTCACGATTGAATATACACTTGCATCGCACCTGAATTCCAAAGGTTGGTTTCCCCAATTAGGAGCAAATCGACTTGGTATAAACCCCCACCAGTCTTCGGTCAATCTATTTACAAAGTTTGAAAGGGCTCGAATGCATCTTCCGGAAACAATGCAAAGCGGAAGTGTTTTCATAAGACGCACTGGGTATTGGGTCGAGAGATTTTGGAATATGTATTTGATAAAATCTTCGAGATAGAATCCAGCATGTCCGAGAAAAATCCATCGATATTCCGTTGACGGTTCTGTTGATGAGATGAAGCTTTAGAAATTACTATCAACTTTAGCCTTATCAACTTCAACTCCTTTTCTAGAGATCTTAGGTCCTAAAACAATACTTCTTTTCCATGAAATGGCTCTTTTCCATTTAGTGCTAATTTGGTGTTTGACAACTTTTAAGCATTTTATCTAAATGTGGAAAGACTCGTAGGAAAAGAATCTCCAAAAACTGAAAAATGTCCATAAAAAACTTCCATAGTTTTCTCTTTCATATCGTGTGATAAAATGGCATCATACAACGTTGGAAAGTTTCGGGTTCATTGCAACAAAACCGAATTGGCATACGACGGTACGCGATAGTTCCGTTTTACTAATGGCACGTTAAATAGTATGTTTTTCTCTTGATCTTTTGGATCAGATTGGGATTGATATTACTGGAAAATACCATCTATAGAAACAATATTTAAACTCGTTGCCGGCTAATCGCCTATAACATTTGGTCCATGAATGGTAACGGAAAAATGGTCTTTACGAGTTGCTTTGTTTAACTTACGATATCGATGAATATCCATCCCGTGACTAAATCTTGTAGGCACCCAGACTCTTTGTTTCGTTTGTTGACAACGGTCTACCCCTTTTTTTGGAACCAAATGGTCTGGACTAACCCATTGGACTATCCGAGATTGGATAAATCATCCTACGTCAGTAGTTTTTCTACTTCTTTCTTTGATGGCACGTCGTGGTTTTTTGGTGTTTAACCTCCTTTGTGTTGGACTGAAGGTTGGTATTTATTCTTTCTAAAAGGATTTTGTGTGAGCAAAATTATGGATCTATGCATCGGATATCAGGAAAGTTTCCAGCAATGTTGTTTTCGATTTTTCAGAACATTAATGAGTGAGGTCTTTTTTCCCTTTTTTCTTAGGCTCAACATCTTTTGAAATTATGATGGGAGTTTGTTTATTTTCCTCTAAAAATGATACTCGAATGTGGAGGTAAACTCTTTTAAGCTCGACTTCGGGTATTTCATCTTTTGGTTCATAAGAGAGTTTAGTAGCATTATTCGAACTAAAGACTTCTGTGGTTCAACAACTTACAGATCTTTTTGAAGCTCTGGTAGTAATAACCATGGTTTGGGTGGATGGTATTGGTTCATTGTTAAGACCAAGTGCCTCGAGATTGAGAATGTAACCCTCGGGTCGTGCGTAATAGTCGTAGCATTGATAAACTGGCGGAAACCTGGTTCATATATCGATTGCTATAAAAGCAGCGGCTTCTTCAAAGAGTTGAAAATCCACTTTCATCAAACTGGAGTAAGCGTGGTGATGAATAGAACAATCGGATCGAAGTACGGAGATGGTTGTTGTGAGTACGGAATCAGGAAAATCCAAAGTACTTCTGGTGAGTACTCTTACAGTAGCTTCGATTAGATCCAACCTTCTTCAATGATTCGAGATTGTTGTATGAAATGGAAGGTGCATCACCACATTTAAGGGTTAACGATTGATCATCATTCCTAAGAGTAATCTCTCCTTCGTAAACATCGATTAAAGCATGAGCCGTCCTAAGAAAAGGTCGCCCGAGTATCAACGGTACTCGAGGATCGGCTATAAAATCAAGAACAACGAAATCGGCGGGAAAGTAAAACTTCCCTACTTTGACAAAAACATTTTCGGCTACACCGGTTGGTTTGGAAATTGTACGGTCGGCTAATTCTAATACCATTTTTGTTTCGGTTAGGCCTGAGAGTTGAAGCTTTTTCCAAATGGATAAAGGCATGAGATTGATACTAGCACCTAAATCGGCAAGGGCTAAGTAACTATCGAACTCTGAAAAATCACATGGAATGAGAAATCGACCGGGGTCACCTAGCTTTTCTGGAAGCTTTTTTAGGACAACCGCACTACAATTTTCATTCAAAGGTGTTTTGGTTAACTCAATTAACTTGTCTTTGTTATTAAGCATCTTTTTGAACATCGGAGCAAACTTTGGCATATGAATGAGAGCATCCGCGAAACTTAGCTCAAAGTGAAGATTACGGAAAATTTCCATAAACTTTGAAGCTAGGATATCATCCTTTTCATGAATTTTCTCTTTTGCAAGTCTTGAAGGGTAAGGCAAACTAGGTTTGGCTTTGTTAGCAACGAAAGAAGGCTCTTCGATTGGTTCTTTGTCTTTTCCTAAGTCATGGACCAAAGGAGGTTGGATGTCTTCGGTGCTCGGTAGCTCCGTATCCTTTGTCACCTCGGGTTCCTTTTCCACCACCGGCGGTGGAATTGGAGGTCCATCGTATGAGGCACCACTTCGTGTGGTAATTGCCTTGGCTTCGTTCCTAGGGTTTGGAATGGTATTGCTAGGTAAAGTACTTGAACTTGAAGCTTGGTTGCTATGATAACTTTGCATGAAACTGAGCATCATCTTCTGAAAATCATCTTGCTTCTTTTGAGAATCATTGTAAACTCTTTGAAAATCATTTTGGTTTCTTTGAAAATTATCCAACTTCATTTGTAAGTTATTCATGTTAGCATCATTAGCTTTAGCATAACTTTCAAAATCTGTTTTAGAAACACCTTGAATTTGTGAAACGGGAGGTAAAGCTTGATTGATTAAAGGTTGATTTGTTGGTGGTTGGTATGGTGGGGCTTGATAAACGGCTCCTTGGTTGTTTTGACGGTTTTGGTTAAAATTTCCTCGGTTTTGATTCGAATTGAAATTGTTTCCTTGGTATCGGTTTTGGTTGGTTTGGTTATTTTGAACATTCGGTTGATTGAAACCCGGTGGTTTCATTTGACTTGCCAAATTGGAAGGTTGGTTTCTTTGGAGAAAATTACCAACGGCTGCGGTTTGTTGAAATTGTTGGATGTTGTCATGAAAAACGGGAAAATCATTTCCACCTCGAGTTAACGGACAATGGTTAAAATTGTGATTCGATCCACACGTGACACAAACTTCCTCAACTGCTTTGACGGGTGCAGGAGTAGTAACAACTAAAGCTTTCATATCATTCATCATTTGGTTCATCTTAATAGTCAGCTTATCCTCAAGAGAAGCGGCTATTTGTTGCATATCGAAAGAATTATTAGAAGGTGAAGAAGTAGAAAGAGGAGCATCCGTACTCACTCTTGAATCATTAGCACGACTTCTTGAGTAACGAACTTTTGACTTGCTTTCAATAATCGCTAATCCTTCTTGAGGCATCTTGTCTAAAAAATTGCCACCCGCGGCGGAATCTAAGGCATCTTGATCGTTGGAATTCAAAGAATTGTAAAAAGTATCGAGTTGGTGTAGTTCCGAAAAGCCATGGTGAGGACATTGACGAAGGAGTCCTTTAAAACGTTCCCATGCTTCATTGAAGGTTTCGTTTGGTTTTTGGTAAAAAGTAATGATCTCATTCCGATAGTAAGTGGTTTTTGAAGGTGGGAAGAATTGATTTATGAATTTTGAAACAAGGTCGTCCCATGTGAGAATTGATCTAGGAGGTTCCTTATCTAACCAATCTCGGGCTTCACCGTCTAGAGAGAAAGGAAAAAGCAAAAGCTTTATCGAAGTGTTCGGAACTTCGGGATGTCTAAACGTTGAAGTGACTTTGTTAAAAAATCGAAGGTGATTGTGAGGGTCTTGTCTACCCGTAAACTTATTACTTTGCACAAGATTGATCAAAGGTTGTTTAAGCTCGAAATTGTTAGCATTAATCGGTGGAACAACTATAGCATCTTCATATCCCTCGATGGGAGCTTGTAACATTTGGGCCATGGTACGATTGTCCCGGCCTTGCAACAATGTTTCTGTATTGACAATTGGTTCTTTAAATCAAAAATTTTCAAAACAACGAGAGTTTGTTGTTGTCGACGTCTTCGAGATTGCGAACGAGTGCGCATAAAAAGGAAAAACTAAAAATCAAAAAGCAAAACTTTACACTAATTTTTTTTATATATTTTTAACAATGAATTTTAACGGTTACACGGAAGAGACTTAAACCAAATAATCAACTACTTCACGGTAGCTCTTGAAAATTGCTTTTCAAGGTGAGCCGTACTTGGTAGAGACACAAATGGCAAGTGTTAAATCTTTTGTTTGACTTGGGAACAATTGCAAGTTCACCGGAAATTGAAATGATAATACCTCCGTTGAGAGTATTATATTTTGGTATTTTTACCAATTGGTGACTTTTATTTCTTAATTAAAAAGGAAGATTTTTTTATATTTTTGATTTTTCTATTTTTTTTTATCTTTTACTTATACTAAAAAGAAAAGGAAAATATTTTTTACTTTTTATATTTTATGATTTTTTTTGGATTTTTGAATTATAAAACAAGAATGAAACTTTCGAGGTGAAAATGATCTTCAACCAAAATAACAAACCACAAAACTGTAGGAACTCTTAAACACTAGTCCCGGCAGCGGCGCCAAAAAACCTTGATATGGAGTTTTGTATACCAAAATATACTTAAAATAATATTCCACAGAGCATTTAAGAAAATTCCTAAGGAAAATTCTCTCTCAAAAATTATATAATATATATATACTACTTATATTTCTCGGGGAAAAATTTGATCACCGGGTCGTTTCCCAACGATAGTGAAATTGAAAACCTTTTTTTTAAGCTTGGATTATGATTTGAATAAGCAAATGGATTGATTTGATAATCTTTTTTGTTTTTTTTTAAGCCACATTTAAAATGGACAAAAACAATTAAACAATTAAACTAAAAACGGGAAAAAATAAAGCAACACTTGAAGGCAAATTAGACTAAAATTAAATCCTAAGATTGGCAAATAATTTTCTACACCTAAATTAGGATAGAAGAAAATTTTAAGAAAAATAAGATTATTTTTGAATTTTTTATTAATTAAAAACTATTTAATTCTAATTAAATCCTAAAAATAAAAAAATAGAAACTAATTGAAATTATATTTTCCTAATGTAAATAAGTAAAAAGAAAAGTTTAGAAAAAGAAATTATATTTTGGCTTTTTAGATTAAAGATCTAATTTTTTTCTAAAATTTTAAACTAATTAAAAAAATATAAAAATAATAAAATATTTAAAAATAAAGTCCTAAAAATTACCTAAATAAAGAAAATGGTGCAGAATTTCTAAAATTAAAAAGCCAAATTTTTTATCAATTATAAAAGTTTAATTAAACTAATTATAAACCTAACCCTAATTATTAATTAAAACTAAATAAAACATGATTAAATACAAAAGACTTAACTAAGGACTAATTATGCAAATACTAGAGGGACTAACGGAGCAAATATACTAACTGAGAAACAATTAAAAACTAAAAATTACAAAACTAGTCCCTGCGGACCCTACCCGACTTCAAATTAAATCCAAATAAGCCTTAAAAATAAGTTGAGAACTAAAAGTGCTTAAAATCAAAAACTTATAAAAGCAAAGTTGTATATTAAGTTGTAGTGAAAAACTTTAATAAAATGACCTTGTGCTGACAGCCAATAATAAGCTCAAAAAGAGCTTATTTTTATAGTTGAATCAGAAAGTGGGTCTTAACTCTTGTTTTTAGAAAATAAGCTATAAAAAACTCAATATTAGTTCAAAATGTAAAAGAAAAGAAGTTCTAATGAGCTTATAATATGCTTAATCTATAAATGAAAAGAAATAAAGGTTTAAACTACTTTTAAGGTATTGAAATTGATCATGAACTAAGCAAACTCAGAAAATAAGCCAAAGTAAATGAATTTTAGATAAGCTAAAACACATGAAAAGGACAAACTAGATTATGAGCTATAGAGAACTTATTAAGCTACTTATTATCTATCTATTTAAGCAACAAATACTATTACCTTAAGCAAGAATTTAGATTTTTAAGAAACTAAATATTAGTCCTACTGTTTTTGGCTTTTCTTGGTTGATAAGCTGTTTTTAAAGCAAAATTTAAGCTAGTAATCTACTTTGGAAATGAAAAATAAGCCCTATCATGTATTAAGCTATATAAAAACTAACTTAAACCTAAACCTAAGCTCCTAACTTCTACAATTACTAGCTAAAATGATATCTCAAAGTGACAGCAGGAACTGAGTTGTTCCTGCTGGTGCTCTTTGCACAAACACAAAACCAATGGTGCAGGATACCTAAATGGTAATCCTGCACTTGGACACACTCTCTTAGAGTGTACAAACACAATTCAAGTAAAATCCAAGCCTAAAGGGCTTTGGATCAAAATTTCACAAGCTAAAAGAAATGCAAAACTGCCCTGGTGTAAAAACAAAGATAATAAGCCATACCTTTTGAAAATTAGCAAACTAACTTTTAAAAACTCTTAAACTACTGATTTTAAATGAAAACTCAACTTACTAAAGCAAATTGCATTTCCTAATTTGACTTTTTGAGGTCAAAACTACTTAAACCAAACACTCCTAATTAATATGACAGATTTTAAAGAGCTTATGGAATGAAAATCTATTTATCAAAAGCTTAAGACCAGATGATGCAGAGTTTATATTATCCCTAATAAGCATGAATTAACAACTAAATAAGCAGTAATCTAAAATTTAAGCTAATTTCTACTATTTTTGGTTTTTTATGGTTTTTAAGACAAATATATGTAAACCTATAATCTAAGATGATTAAGCTAAAATCAGATTATAAGAACTAAATAATAAGCAATATAGAAGGCAAATAGTACTAATAAGTAGACAAAATAAGCAATTAAGCAATCCTACACTATTAAGCTAAAATTAAGCTAGAAATGAAATTATGAAAACTAAATGCAAACTTACTTGTGCCTCAGCTAAACAGAAGCTCAAACTCAATAATCAGCTACAAGCCCTAGCTTATTCATGTGAATAAGCTAGTATAAGTCCATGAGGATCCTTCCATTTAAGATCCCCCTTCCATAGCTTAAATCCAAGGTAGCTTTTAGGGACTAGTTTTTAGCTTAATTTACTTTAAATTTTGTATTTTCCTTTTAAATTTTGTAAGCAAACTTTTTATTAATGAAATGCAGTTGTTTTTATTCTCTCAAAATCTCTAGTATAAAGAAAATTTTAGAAAAAGGAATTACTATTTTTGGCTTTTTAGATTAAAAGATATGATTTTTCTAAAATTTAAACTACTTAAAAACTATAAAAATAATAAAATTATTAAAAATTTAAATTAAGCTGGAAAAAGGAAATTAAGCTAAAACTTAAATCTAAAGCTACAAGCTAAAATTAACTAGGTGAAAAAGAAAAATGTCTATCGTGTGTGTGAACTGTTGAGGGCTATTTATAGCTGAACAAGAACCTTCTAGCCCTTGCTTTCATCAATCATCCACCCTTGATCTTCTTTCTTTTTTGATATTTGTTTTTGGGCCATTGGTTCCTAAGTGACCTTACGGTTGCCAACGTGGCAATCCATGTGAGGCACACTTGTGTTTCTTCTCTAAGAGCTAGCAGTGCAAAACCAATGCCTCTTTGTGCTTCTTCCATTGATGACGTGGCCTCATCTTGCGTGTGAGCTTAAGTAACCCTTGATTTGACTGATATGACCCTTCCTTAGTGTTAACGAGCTCATGAATTGACCTTCTAACCCTTTAATTCTCATTTGCCCTCTCATTTTTAATCCATGGTAAATCAATGAAGACGATGAATAGTAAATGGTCTTCGCGGTTTCTTATAACTGAAAACGGGGTAAAACGGTTTGAACTTTGGCCTTATGACAATACTAGCCCCTCTCATTACTTTTCCCTTTTCTAGTTATAAATAACTTTCGAAAATTGCAAGTTTAGCCCTTGTGGTTTATTTAAAAGGGAAATGGGCTAGTAATGGGCTTATGAATTAGGCTTTTGGGCTTACTAGATCCGGGTAAGTTTTTTAGGGTATTTCAGGCCCAATACGGTTTTAAGGGCCTAATAAGAGGTGAGAGGTCATTTTTGGACATTTATAAAACTTGAGGGACTAGAATTGGATTATTGTGAGGTTTTGTCTTGTAGTGGATTACTGCTGTTGACTGGATTTGACTGCGGTCTTTGACTTCCTGGCTTTGCTTCCGGCTTTTGATCATCTTCTTGTTCTCTTTGTAATTCTCGTGTCCGTGCTTGCCCGTTTTTGACTGTTTTTTTGTGATTTTTGATATATCCGTACCTGCACACACAAAACACAAATACAAGCATATTTTTGCCATTTTTTGTCTGTTTTGGGTTTAATTGGGTTAATTTAGGTACAAACGGATATGTGTATTTTACACTTATCAGTTGTATATCCCTTGGTTTTCGTAACCCGTTGGCGACGTGTTAGTATCGATGTTTGTAGGTTTGCTCTGTTGATTGTTATTTTCGATAAGACCTTATGTTTTCTTTTGGGTGCGTAACATCTTCTAAGAGTTTTCTTGTACGAGTTCGTTTGATTTTATTTTGAGTATATGTTTCTGGTATTTTCTTCGTTTCAAACATAGAATTGTGTTAGAGTTTGTACGGTGTTTTTCGATCCCTTTTGGTTTTTTGTTGTCTTTTTTGTTTGAGTAACATCTTTCATAATTGATGTCTAATTATAAAGTCCTTTTGAAGTTTTAGGTTAGTGTTTGAGAAAAAATGTGTTTAAATGATCCTGGTTAAATAGAAATATGTTTAAAATTGGTCTATGATATAGTTATATTTATATATATAAATATATATCTATATATGATATATATATATTATATATATGTATATATATATATATATATATATATAACTGGTTTAAAGTGATTCATAGTGGTAAGGTACGATACACCATTAGATAACCATCTCTAGATTTTTATGACAACCAGAATGAATTTTTCAAAGATTACATTTAAGACAATTTCATTATTATTTAAAATGATTTTTATACTTAAAGTGACTTTCTTAATTTAAATCGATTTTTATAAAAACATTATTTAATTTGGTCTTTCGAGTAAAGTCAATAATTGGTATAAGAATTTCCGTCTTTAGTATTGATTTTTTATGTGTTCATTTGTCGTGGTACGCTTGTTGGTTTTCTTTCATTGCGTTTTCACTCGGTGCATATATGTATCCTTTCTTTCAAAGGATTCTTATGTCATTTGATCCATGGCTATTTGCATATGTGGAATCTCCTATATGCATTCTAGCCTTTGACTCGATATTCGTTTGTTATCCTATTCGATTGTTCGTAACCCTTGGAATTCGTTGATACCGTTGAGTCGTGGAAGCTTTGATGTGCTTGTGGGAATGGACCGGTTGTCCAAGAGGAAGTTTGTAATAGTATGTTATGAGAAGGTGGTTGAAATACCGTTGGAAGGTAGTAGGAAACTTAGGGTTAAAGGGAAACGTACTTTAGGAGCCTAAAGCTTTAATGAACGCGAAGGTAGATGAACTGAAAGTGGGTGATATTTCTGTTGTGAGGGATTTTGTTGATGTGTTCCTAGAAGATTTGTCGGGATTACCACCACAACGACAGGTTGAGTTCCGCATAGATTTGGTTCATGGAGCGACACCAGTTGCAAAGTCTCCATATCGTCTAGCACCCTTGGAAATGCAAGAATTGTCTGAACAACTTCGAGAGTTGCAAGACAAGGGTTTCATACGACCTAGTCATTTTCCGTGAGGAGCACCAGTGTCGTTTGTTAAGAAGAGAAGCATGAAGTTCATTTGAAGTTAGTGTTGGAATTAACGAGGAAGGAGAATTTGTATGCTAAGGTTACTAGTGTGAGGTAGTGAATGAAGTGGAAGTACCTCGACACATCGAGATATGTTTATTCTTAGGATTGGCAGGATACCTACCTACGTTTCATCGCAAACTTTTTAAGATTGTTAAACCCATTACTTCCTAACAGAGAGAATCATAAGTATGAGTAGGGCGCAGAAATGAAAAGAGGCTTACTAGACCTGGAAGTATGATTTGTGGGACGCTTCGATAATCAAATGTAGTGGTTATATGCGTGATTGAAAGGGGAGTGAAAAAACTAAAGAGTAAGAGCAATGTTCATAACTAACCAGTCAAATGTTTAGGACAAGATAATTAGCTACCTTTAAGTGAGACGTCCAGTAGAGAACGCGCCAACAGAAATCTGCGTGACCCATGGACAACAAATGGAAAAGAGGGAGATGATGGTTAGTACTTTATGGAATTTTAAAATTGTATAGTGGATTTATGAGTTATGAAATTTCGCTCCCATCCAGGAAGGAACAGTAAACTTAGACATGTTGAGCGTGGTTATGACCATTCAGTATGAGTAAGCGGAAATGATACTGGCAGCCCAAAGTGAGGCATTCAAGCAAAAGAACGCACTCGCAGAAAGGCTACATGGTTTAGATCAACAGATGGAAAAGAAAGAAGACGAGAGTTTGTATTTTATGGATCGTATTTAGGTTCCATTGGTAGGAAGTGAAATGGATGAGGCCTATGCATCAAGGTAGTTGGTACATCCGGGAGCGGATAAGACGTACTATAACCTTGGAGACATGTATTGGTGGCCATGAATAGAGAAGGATATAGCTATCTATGTTAGCAAATTTCGGGCTTATTTAAGAGGTGAAGGCTGCAATGTCAAAGACTTTTGGCTTGCTACAACAGCCTGAGACACTTGCATGAAAATGAGATAGAATCATCATGGATTTTATTACTAAATTTCCAAGGTCAAAGTAGTAAGTATGATGTGATTTGGATGATGGTCGATAATCTGACCAAGTTAACTCATTTTCTAGCTATACAAGAAAATTTCAAGATGTGAAATTGGCAAGGATTTATATTGAGGAGATAATAGTAAGGAATGAAATTCTAGTGACGATTAACTCAGATTGAGATGGACGATTTACCCCGTGCTTTTGGCAGACGCTGCAGAAAGTGTTAGAGATTGATGTGTAAAGACAAATTAACAAGAAAATTCAAAAAATCCGGAAGAGCAAATATTTTTGTACTTTTCTTATTAATTAATCTTCTACTTATACTAAAAGAAAAGAAAAATATTTTTTACTTTTTATATTTTTAATTTTTTTTTTCAAAAGCGTAACTTTCGAAGACGAAAGGTTCTCCAAATCACGATCGACAAACTGCAAACGAAGGAATCTTAATCACAAATCCTCGGCAACGGCGCAAAAAACTTGTTGTGTAAAGTTATATACACGCGTAATAATATAATGATAATGAAATTCCCAAACTACCCTTGAGGACAAAGGTAGTTAGAAAAATCACACGATAATATATATATACGTATATTAACCGGTAAGTGATTACCGGGTCGTTTTACCACGAAGATTTGTGAAATTGAGACCTAGTCCTTGTTTGGACAACGATTTGAATGGTTTCGAAGATTTTGGTTTGATTATCTATATCTACGAATATAAAACACATAAAACAAATACGGGAAAGCTATTAAAACACAAAACGAATAACGGGAATTAAGCAAAATGCAACAAATAAGCAATTATACTAAAATTAAAGCCTACGAATGAAACCTAAATTATGATAAAAGAAAATTTTATAAAAAAAAGAAAATTATTTTTTTTATTATTTTTGTATTTTTTATGATTTTTTAAAGTTTTTAATAAAGAAAAATGATTAAAAATAGTAAACTTAACTCTAAAAATCTGGAAAAATTACTGAAAGTGTAAAATGATAAGATAGATTTTATAAAAATTAAAGCAGAAAATAAGCAAACGAAATAAGCCCCTAAAAATTGAAAATAAGCTACGGCTTAATATTAGAAAAAGGAATTGAAAAAGGGTTTAAAGGGAAAGTGTAGGCAAAGGCTAATGGATGAGCTATTGTAGCACAATGGTTTGAGTGTGTGTGGTGTGGGACGTGTGTGTGTGATAAAGGAGGTCATGGGTTCGAACCCCATGACTTTCCTTTTTCCATTTTTTTTATTTTTGAAAACTTATAAAAGCAAAGTTGTAAAAAAGCTGAAAATTAACAACTTTAATAAAAGAAACTATTTTTGAAACCCACTCAATAAGCTGGAAAAGGCTTAAAAAGAAAACAGAAATGACACTTGACTTATTTTACTTTTTCAAAACTTAAGCAAACTAAAAGCTAAATAAGCTAAGGCAAGGACCAAATAAGCTACTACTACCCAACCACTACACTAATGAACAGATTTAAGCAAGGAATAAGCACAAAGAACAAGCAAAAAGCTAAGAAATCAAATAAGCACTTATTGAAAACTGAAATCCAAACAGACAGCATGGCAGACTTTGAGCTTATTTTTTTAGCAAACAAATGGATCCTTATGGAAATTAGACTTGTACCTCTAGAAAGCTTGAACTTTAAGCTACTTAAAACAGTATTTGAAAAGTAATTTGAAAATCAAATGAGCAAAGAAAAAGCTAATAGAAAATGCTGATGCAGAGAGAGTACTAATTTTTAAGTTTTTGAAATTTTTATGAAAAGACAAAGTACTAATTTGCAGACCAAAAACAGATACTCAAATAAACTAATTAAGCTAAAATAAGCCCTATTCTATCTATATTGACCTATAAACTACTAGTGTGCTGAAAATCAAGTCCTAATATCTAAATTTACCATCTGAAATTTAAGCTAGATAAAGGCTGTTTTTTTTTAATTATGCTGCTGATGCACTTTGCACAAAAGTGAAACAAATCCAAATTCTAACAAGTGCAGACTAAGAGACTTAGTTTCTATACTCTAAAAACACCAAAATGAGAGCAACAGAGGTAATGAATTCAACTAGAAACCAAAAGAACTAAAAATGATTACACTACTTAATCTAGGCTTAACAGATTCTAACTACTACTATAATTTTTATAAAAAAACTTGATTAAAACTACAAACAACTCTAAATCCTATCTCATAAACCTAGTTATTAGGTTTAAAATGGATCTAAAAGGCCAGATGGCTTATGACAGTACTAACTTTAGTTAGTACTGTCAATAGCAAACACCCCTTTAAAACCTTAAATCCCATATTAAGCTTATGAAAATGAGATTCAAAGCACAAAAATCAAATACCAGATAGTAGCAAGCTATAATCAAACTCAATAAGCAGATTAAAATATTCAAATAAGACAGAATGAAAAGCTACAAGCTAATGCCATATTTTTGGATTTTTTGACAGATTTTATAAAATAACAAGCAAACTATAATCTAAGCTATTTAAAGAACATATTAAGCATTAAATGATTAAAATAAGCAGATCTAAACTACAAATAAGTATACAATAAGCAGATGAAGCAGATTAAAGCTAATAGTATAAATTTAAGCTAAAATGTAAATAAGAAACTTACAGGAGCCTTTGCTCTAAACAAGGCTAAGATTAAGCTCAAATGAGCTATCAACAAGCTCCAGCTTATCTTTAGATAAGCTGGTGAGGTCCTGGAAGTCCTTCCATGATTGACTTCGATTCCATGTTAAACTGAGGTAATTTTTAGGGGTAGATTGAGTATGATAAGCTCAACTAAGCTTTTGAGAGCTTGGTTGAGCTATTAACCAGTTTAAAAGTAGATTAAAGAACTTATGATATGTGAACAAAAATAGAGCTTATTCAAACAATTATGAATCAAAGTAAAGCATTAAGAACAATTGATCAATTATGAAAAACAAAATTTTATTAAAAATTAAAACTGGTTACAAACTAAAATAAAAGTTACATTGAGTAAAAACACTAAGCTAAAAACTGTTTTAAAAGGAAAATTACATAAGCTGATTTAATAAGCTATTTAAAAACTACTCCTCTCTCCCCCTCCTTCTCCCTTTACGTGTGTAAAAGGCCTTGTATTTATAGCTTTGAGAAGAAAGTTCCAGGTCTCCAAGTTCGTTAGACGCTCCTCTTGATCCACACCCTTCATTCCTTGCAATCATTGGCTCTTCAATCTTCACCGTTGGATCATCAAGTGAGCACACGGATTTCCAGCGTGGCAATCCGTGTGTCAGAGGCTTTGTGCTTCTTTAACAAAGGATTTAGTATAATTTTTCATTCCTTTTGTGTTTCTTGTAAGCTCGCGTGTCATTCCTTTGAGGAGTCTTGGCCAATCAAAAGCTAGGGATGACGTTTTCTTTGCTGAGATGGCACAGAATACTTGAAATCTCAAAGCCATGCCATTAATTGAGATTTACCCTTTGATTTTTACACAGGGTAAGCTTGGGCACGATAAATGAATAATAGTTTTCATTCCCGCCCTTTTTGATTTGTTGTTTGACCCGGGGGTGTGGTGGTGTTAACTTGGGCTCGGGTATAAAAGTATTGGGCCACAGGTGAGTATTTGGGCTTGGTTATAACGAATAAAGGGTATTGTTATAAAGGTTAACGACCGTTATCCCTCTAATAAAAAGGAGATAACGGTGTTTGGGTTTAGGGACTTTTGGTGAAAGTTATTTAATATTAAGGGTATTTTGGGTATTTTGAGGGTTTTGGCATTTTGTGAGTTAACCATTGTTGACCAATGGTTGACTTTTGATGACCTTTTGCTAGAAACTTCTGGCTCTTGTGCACTCTATTCGTTCCCGTGTCCGTGTTTGTCCAGTTTTGACCATTTTCTTGTGATTTTTTGCATTATCCGTACCTACACATTTACAAACAACAAAATACACAAATACAAGCATATTTTTGCACATTTTGATCATTTTAAGGTCATTTTTGATATAGAAAGGATATGTGATTTCTAACATATCACACACCCTGCACTTTTGTTCTTATATAAATAGATAGAATTTTCCTTTGTAAGGGGGACGTAGTTTTAATGTAATTTAGGAGTAGTGTAAAATTTATTTGTACTTTATTTCCAGCTTATTTTTCAGCTTACTTGTATTTTCTTACTATCTTTTGAAATTCAAAGCCTTGTAACCTTTTAATGATTTAATGAAAAGTTAAGTTTTTATGTTTATGCAAATCTGTCCTTTTTTAAATCTTTATGCCTTTAAGCTATTTTTGTTCAAAAGTCCTTTTTATAAGCTCTTATAAGCTTATAGAACATGTTATACTCATATAAGCTTATACAATAGCTTTTGTGAGTTTTATGTGTCATTGGAATCAAAATTTGGATTTTTAGCTTTTTGGATATAAGCTAGCCATGGATGAGCTTATGGGTTTGGATTCAGCTTATTGACAATAAGCTGAGTCCCTAGAGCTTTTAGGAATTTTTTTTAAGTCCTTGTTTTAGCAAAGGAAAAAGGTTAGCTTTATTTTCCATTTTTGCTTATTTTTATGTCATTTGCTTATTACTGCTTATTTATGCTAATTATCTACTTATTCATGCTTATTCTGCCTTAGTTCAGCTTAATGTGCCTAGCTTATAGCTTATAGGTGTTTAGTTTGAGTTTTCTTAAATTCTGTCCATTTTTAGTCATATTTGCTTATTAGGGTAGCTTATTGATTAATGCTTATTCTCTTTAGTTTCTTGCTTGTTTGACTTTTACTATCATAGTACTCCAGCTGTTTCTACTTTTCTATGCTTAATTGGATCTGTTAAGCTTAAAAAATATATTTTGAAAATTTAAAGGGGTGTTTGGGATAAGCAATTTTTTTACATAGTAAAACTGTGTCAAGCTTGTTTTGGGTTTCAAGTCATTTTTAATAAGCTCTTACTAAGTTTAAAAGAAAGTTTTCATAAGCTTTGAGTAGAAATTGTTAAGTTCCATAGTATGTTTCGTCTAAATCTTAAATTTGCTAGGCTAAATGGTTTTAAATCTGTTTATTTGGGGAATTTCCTAAAACTCTTTTTAAGGAGTGGAATTCTTGCTTCAAACTAGTTTTTTTCATCACAGTTAGAACCTGTTTTCAGTCATCAGTCTTAGGTGTAACCTTTTAAATTCTTTAGTTTAAATCACAGTCAAGTTAGCTAGTTGTAGGCTTGCTCTTATAAGTCAGTTTATGCAGGTTAATTTTTGGTTAGGCTTCAGCTTATCTTAGAGTTATGTTGGGTGTTCTTAGCTTATTGTAGTCTAGATTAGATCTGTTTCTAGGTTTCAAGATTGGTAACTTTCTTATTGAGTCTTAAAATTTAGGTTAAAAGCTGTCATTTATCTCAAAAAGCCAGAAAACATGTAGTATAGTCTGTCACTTTCTTCTTATTTTTTTAGCGTATTTTCTATACCTTTTGCTTAATTTTTGCTTGTTTGTATTGTTAGCTTATTAGTCTCAATATGTTTTCAGTTTTCAGCTTAATACATGTTGCTTATTAGTGCTTAATCTCAGCTTAGATTTAGTAAAATGTCCTTTTTTCCTCCTTTAAGAGCTGATGTCTTTAGTGCTTTTAGCTGTCTTCCAGCTTATAATGTTTGCTTATTTCTAGTCTTTTGTGCTTATTTAGTATAGGTTTAAGTTTGTTTTAAGCTTATTTAGTTTCTATTTGTTTATTGAAGTCTTAAAAAACCTCACAGTTTAGCTCTTTTGCCTTAGTCTTTCAAAGCAAATCTGTCACTTTTCTTTTTTGCTTATTACTGGTTTATTTGCAAGTTTTATAAAAAGCTCCTTTTTTAAAGTTTTCTATTTATGCTTAATTTACAACTTTTTAAAAAAGAAAACCAAAAAAAAATGTCTTGTAAAAAATAGAGGTCACAGGGGTCGAACATGTGATCTCCCCCTTTCATACCAATGCACTTAACACACACACTCACAACCATCTGCCCTTGGGTCTTTTCCGTTTATTATTTGTCTTATTAAATATATAAAGTCATTTAGCCAGTTTAGCCTAGCAGCTTATTATAGCTTATTTCCTGCTTATTTCATTAAGTTGTTTTCACCATTTTATTTTTCCTAGATTAATCATTGTCCAAAGTACTTTCCATGAATTTTTCAGAATTTTCCCATTTAGTTTAGTATTTTTAATTAATTTTTTAGATTAAATCAGTTTTAAATTCATAATAAATAAAATAAAAATCAAAAAAATATAATTCTTTTTAATTTTTTTTTTATCATTTAGGACTTTTAAAAATTAAATTTGCAATTGTAGGGTTAAAATTTGATAAATTAGGTTTTAAGGTCGCGTTTTTACGTTCCGTTAATGTTTTTAAATTTGTTCTTGCTTTCGTTTTAGGTTTAAGTTGCCCTTTACTTGTTTTTCCCGCAGAATTAGAAAACCCAATCCAATTTGTGATATTCAAGCATTATTCCACAAACCGATCCTCGATTCTCAATTCACACCTCGTCGGGAAATAAAACGACCCGGGTCCGGTTTTGAACTTTATTGGTTTTAAAGTGAAAAATTGATACTTCCAGATATATATATTTTGTTTGTAAACTTTTTGACTTGTTGCCTTGGTTAAGGGTGATTTGTCAAAGGTTTACCTAGTATTATATATATATATATATACTAAATTGAACGAATCAATTTTTGGCGCCGCGGCCGGGGAGGTCGTGAGACGATTATCGAGTTGAAGTTTGTTGTGCCTTGAAGACCCTTCCTCGTGAAGTTATCATTTGCGTTTATGAATATTTTCTTCTTATTATTTTAAAAATATAAAATACAAAAATATTTTATTTTCTCAATTTTTTGTGAATATCAAGTAATCAAAAACACCAAAAAAAATCAAAAAAAAAACCAACAAAATATTCGTAACATTAATCGTTTAATCGGCTCACCTTTAGAATTACAAACTATAAGAGAGGTATAAGGAGGGTCGATCCTACGAACTTCGACCCAAAAGGAGAAGGTTTTTAAAGCGCTTCGCGCTTACCCGCTCCTCCGCTTCTTTGTGCGTTTTCTAGAGAGCTACCGTACACTTGTTCGATTATCGGTTATCAAAATACTTTTCTTTCTTTAGTATTTTGTTATAAATAATCTTCTCTATCCTCTTATTCGTTTAATTCTTATCTTCTTTACCCTCTTATTTGTTTAATTCTTTGTCTAGTCTTCGTATAACCAGTCCAGTACGAGACGTATTCTTGCGAGTTTTGTGGAAACGATGCTCATTATGGTTACGATTGTCCACCTCAAGTCTCGTTTGTCTATAATCAGGACTCGTGTTTCAATCAAAACTTTGATAATTTTCCACAAACTTCACCAAGTCTTCCATAATATCTTTGTTGTACCCGTTGTGGGAGTCCTCATGAGACTTTTTAATGTGATCAATTGATCTTCGATGAGCCTTATTGTGAAAACTGCGGGGGACCTCATATGAGTTTTCAGTGTCAACCAATGAATCAAAATTTTTATAATTTTAATTCTTCCAGTTTTGACCAATTTCAACCCCTGTAGTATCCCGTCAGTTTTCAACCTCCTAAAGAGATAAGTATCGGGGAATTAAAAACAATGATGCAGTCCTATTGTGAAATAATGAGTCAACGACGTGAGCAAAGCAATTAGAAAAAAATTATATAATATAATGACATATAAGTCATATAAATATAAATAATAGAAGTATAATCCATACGTGTGCACAACCTAAGATATTTAACATAAACAAGCTTTTAAGAAAGTATAATATTCGGTTTTAAGTTTCGCTACTTTTCTGAAAAATTTCTATTTTTGGAAAGTTTCTATTTTAGGAAAGTTTTCTTTTCTGGAAAATCTAGAAATTTATGACGTTATTATCGACTCATAAAAATGTTCTTTTTTCCTGTCAACGCTAGCTTACCAAAGGTTTTATCCAAACACTCCACTTCATAAGTTAATCATATATATGTATGTGACCCGAACCCGAACTTTCCATTTTTAGACATCGCCAAACGCACCATGTCATTTTATTAGTTGCAAAATACTATTCATTAAAGTTTTACAATCTTAAATGAACTATAAAACGGTCCTAGACTCATTTTACAACAAAAATCTGGAACATTTTTATGACTTTTCGAAAAGAATTTTCACCAAGTTTGATCCCACTTTTACCCTATCATCTAGCATTTTCAGACCTAAACTCTTGAGTTATATGTAAAACGTCAAAATAAGCAACTTTTATGGTTTAACGGAAGGCCGGTTCGGACCAGAAAGGGTCCGAATCCTCGATTGAAAACTGCACCAGCTCACTTTTACCAAAATGCTGAATTATTTTTATAAAAACGCAGACCTGCATTTTTCGGCTGAAGGCCAAAACGGGTCAGAAAGTGTCCGAAATGACCCGTTTCAGTTCTGCGCAGAATTTAATTTTACTAAAATGTGCAGATTTTTAATATAAAAATTTTCCAAACTTTGGAAGGCTCTAAAATCTTCGTTTTTAAGGGCCCGTTTGGTTTGCGGAATCTAAAAGATTCTGATGGAATTGGAATCTGATTGCATTCTATAACGTGTTTGGTTGACAGATTCAATAAATTCAGAATCTGAATTCCATTCCTTAATGTGTTTGGCTGGCAAATAGAATGGAATGAAATTCCTTCAAAATCTCATATGTATGGAATTCAACATTCCATGGCAAAATGAGAGGATTGTTTACAATTTCATTAAAATCTATTATAATTATCATTGTTGTTGTTGTTATTATTATTATTATTATTATTATTATTATTATTATTATTATTTTTATAAGCATCACTTCATTAGAATAATAAGTTTTACAAAAAATTAGAGGGAAGCCGGGATACTATCGAGGCTCCCACTCCTTTAGCAATTGCGAAACTAATCCTATTAAAAATATGAATAGCCGCACGTGCCCCAATGTCCTGAGTTATAGAGAACTTTCAGATCCGCTTCAACAAGGTGACCGCGTCGGCCTCTAATTCCCCCAAGGAAGAGAAAGAGAATAGGAGAAATCCATATCCAATAGATGCACACTTATCCATATACTTACCGCGTTTACGTTGTGCATCATCGATCACAGCCCGACCGGGTACGAAATCAACCATCCCGGTTTGCGTCAAAGGTGAAGATCCAGTTAGATCCACACAAACATCAAGTCCTCTATCCCACGAGTAAAGTAACATGTCTGCTCGACGTAATGGTTTGTCACGCCCCATATCCAACCCGATATCAGCTTCTTTACCAGCTGAAACCCCAGAACGACAACATATGTCGACAAAGGTATCACGCACAACGTTATGACGATGTTTAATACCAATAACTCCCGCGCACGACACAACATGGTCTTCGTAAATATCTCCTTGAACAGGCTGAACAAGGCTTCGAAACAGAAAATAGGAGGATACCTAACCGATAACACAAAACACAACGATAAGTCTTACCGTTCATAGTTTTTATTATTATTATTATTATTATTATTATTTATAAAACATCACTTCATTAGAATAATACGGATTACAACAAATTGGAGGGAAGCCGAGATAATATCTGGGGCCCGACTCTTTTAGCAATGGAAAAACTAATCTTATTAAAAATGTGAACAGCAGCCCGTGCCCCATTGTCTTGAGCAATGGAAAACTTTCGAATGCGCTTCAGTAATGTCACCGCATCTTTCTCAAGTACCTCAAAAGAAGAGAATGAGAAAGGGAGAAAACCGTATCCAATATCCGCATATTTTACCTCGTATTTAACGCGTTTACGTTGTGCGGCCTCGGTCACCGCTCGGCCCGACACATAATCAGCCATCCCGGTCTGCGTCAACAGAGAGGACCCTTTCAGATCCATACAAACGTCAAGCCCTCCGTCCCACGAGTATAGTAAAATATCCGCGGGACGTAAGGCTTTGTCACGGCCTCCACCAAGACCAATATCAACTTCTTTGCCAGCCGAAATCCCTGACCGAAAACATATGTCTACCAAAGTATCACGCACCACGTTATGCCGATGCTTGATACCAATAATACTGGCAGATTATACAGCATGGTCTCCATAAATATCCCCCGTAAAGATTTTGTAGCAGGCTGAGCATGGCTTCGAAATAGAAAATAGAGGGACACCTAACTGGTAGCATAACACACAACGGTAGGTCTTACCGTTCATAGTCTGTCCCAACCCGAAAATCAGAACCACCCAAAGCCAATGAGAGGTGTGGTCCTCCCTTTGAGATTGCCATAAAGCCGCCTGTCGAGATGATAGGGAAAAAGTAGATATTGCATCTTTAGTAACCCGTGTGAAATATATATTTGCCATTTTCTTTATGAGTTTGGGGGCAGCGATCTCACTCGGATTACAAAAAAAATCAATCTCTATAGAAGTGTTAAACACGCTCAAAGCATCATCAAAGGTGGAACCAGAAGCTACAATACCAACATGCCGAAGAAGCTTAGTCTGCAAGGCAACAGACTGTAAACGAGAAGCAAGAAAGGCATAATTCAAAACATCCCCTGCTGAATAAACGCCAAGCCCCCCAAATGCAAAGCGTAAGGTGGCGAGTCTCCATTGCTAGTCGCCAAACCCCGACCCAGAAGTAGTGACAATACGCTCCAAGGCAGACCGAATAGCCACGTCAAAGGAATGTTGAGCTGACTCAAAGACACGGGAAGGGCACGCACGCATAGCAAAGTATAGTTTAGAGATCCCTTTACAGACCCGAAGAAGCAACAACTCACATTGAGGATCATTAATCTTAGCGACCGCATCTATTAGCATAATGGTTTTAGACACTCGCTTCATTACAAACTCACTACTAAAACCAAAATCCACACTGACAGCCCCACCTAATAATTTAACACCATGTAAAGGCTGGGAAATATTAGGTGGGAAAACACTTTCAACTCTGCTTCTCGGGTCTTCCTTGGGCCAAAAAATCTCAGTTTTGTCAACGTTGAGGTGCAAACCACGACGCAGACCGTCCTCCGCAATTAACTCTAAAACCTTCCCTACAACCAAAGTATCTCCAACAATAGTTCCATCATCATGATACCAAGCCTGCAGACAAAGACTAAAAGAGTCTCTAATCTTACATATCAGGGGATGTAATACTAAGGATCCCCTTGTTCCACCCCTTAACATGACCATAGGGTGTGTTCTCCGTAGTATAATCTGGCAGGGCTAGAATAATAGAATTCCACCCAGCGTGAGATAACAGGGCAACGCATACGGACTTCCTCTAGCATAACCTTCCGATCTACCAGATTGAAGGCATTTTGAAAATCAACCAATAGCATCGAAAGACCAACATCATCCCGACGATCCTCAACCAAACGATTTACTGCATGAAGTATAGCCTCACCCCCTCTTGACACCCCAACACCAAACTGCAGATCATCCAAATAACCATCCAAAGAATGACCAATCATAGTAGCACTAACCTTAGAGACTAGACGCCTCCAGACAATACCCACAGCTATAGGACGAATACCACCACCTGGCTTAACAAGCGGTGTGAGAGGGGCATTAGCAAGATACTCACCAAGCGTCATAGGACATTTCCCCTTAAGAAAAAGATTCACCACTTGGGTGATAGAGGAGATCAACTCATCTGAAATAGCAACAGCTGCTCCACTCAAGCAATCCATAAGGTGTTGGGCACGCAACCCATCCCAGCCACAAGATGTGCCACGAGGAAAACTCTTAATCCTGTCCAGAACCATAGTCTGAGATGCAATGAGGTGGTGATGATCAATAGGTGCATCTGGCAAGGTTGGAGCAGACTTGAAAGGGTGTTTAGCCTTTAATTTCTGAAGAGTAGCATCATTATAAGGAGCAACACCAGAAGAGGAAAGAACTCTCACTGCTGCAGTATAATGTCTATCACAAATCTTTCTCTTACACTGTTTGATATTTTGCTCACTCAAATCAAGATCACCCTCATCCACATCTAACATAGGAGAAGAAGACTCGGCTAAGGTCTCCCTCACAAGCTGCAAACTACCACCAGGCATAGTCCAAGATCGGATGGCATTGATGATACTCTCCTCCTGGCGTTAATGCTTATTAGCAGACTTGCATTCAAGATTACTCCTCGAGAAAAAGGTTTTGAGGAGACAAAGAGGCAAGACTAACAAACTAACCCAACAAGAAATATCATCAGGCTTGGAAATCACCTTATCAAGCGCTCCTTTCAAGACCCGAGAAAAACCCAAATGGCACTTGGGAGGGATGGATTTGACCGTACGCAAACCCTTTGAAAACAAACTTTCAAGAAGAGAAGAGGTAAAACCATCATGTTGGTCGTGCAACAATCCATCATGTTGGGATCTGAGATTTGATGATTACAAAACTAATTATGCAAAAATAAAGAAAGAAGAAACAACAAGGACTTAATGTGAAATATTAAGTTAGCTTTCTATGTAAGCTAGGTTTTCTTGTAAACCCTCTTTATAAAGGGTATTAGAGGCGTCTGTTATATATAACCATAATAGTTAGATCTCTCCAATGAGAGTCTAATAGTTAGCTTATTAGTAGTTAGCTTATTAGTTAGTTTATAGTTCATTATTAGTATGAATAAAGAAAACCTTGTGATAACATTGATGTTCTTATTTGTTATTCCGCTATGCTTCATGTCATTCAATGTTATTATATCCTAGATGGGTAAAACGATCTATGAAGCCTACAATCAGGTTTCCACAATTGGTATCAGAGCGGGTTACTCTTAATATCTAGGGTACTTAAGGTTTTATTAGTTTTATGGTTTTTGTGTTTTCTGCTAATTCGTTGAACAGATCTTTAATTGGTGAAACGAGGGTTTTATGCAAAACCTTAATTTGGTGTTCGTGAATTCAAACCGCTGTGATCAGATCCTCCTAATAATCAAAGGTCTTGTGTTTGTTTCTTCATGGAGCAGACATGAGCTAGAAGACAAAAAGTTCCCGGTTTCTGGTATTGCAACAACAGGTTATGATTGTTGATGATTCGCAACAAGATACTCATGGTTGCTGTGTTTGTTCGTTTTTGGATCTGCTCGTATATTGCAATTATGGTGTTAGAGATATCATCAATAGCAGGTATGTATACAACATTAGGTTCTGATCATTATTAAATAAGATTCATTGGTTATGGTGAAAGGAAGATATAAATGGAAGATTGACGATGGGGTTCAAAATCTTAACTTATTAGGGTTTTTGTTGTTGTTATAACCTGATGTTATTAGCCACTGGTTTGTGTATGGAACTAGGGTTTATGTACATTTTGCGTGTTTTGGCTGCATTTAAATGCAGTCTGGATATTGATGGTGACTCAATAACAAAGAACAACAAGTTCGATGGAAGAAGATTCATGTGTGGTTGTTGGTTTAAACAGCAAGTCATGATCACAAGTTATTGATGTAACTCGTGGTATAGCAACAGGTATTGAATTGAACAAAGAGAATAATGATGTTGTGTTTTACAAGTTAGTACCGTTCGTATGAATTACTACTGCTTATGTTTATAACTATTTGATGCTTCGATGATTGGAAAGCAATAAGTTATGGAATATGGATGCGAGATTTTTGGCTATATACAGTTTTAGTTTGCGTATTTTTAGGATTCATATTTCATGGAAACAGTTATGGAGATTGTACAGGTAATGGTTTTGATGCGTGAATATGGGAATAATATTTGCTATAATATGAAAATCCCTAAATTTTAGGGATTATCTTTGATTTTCTCTATATTTGGACGTGGATATTATAAGTAGCAGATTGTGTGGTTCAAAGGAATATATGTTAATACTGTTTGTTTTAACAAGTTAGTACTGCTCGTTAATTTTTAAAGCTGCTTGTACAAGATGATGGCCCGAATTTAACTCAAAGATCATGGGCTGGAATTTGATGGATCTTAGTTGCTGCTATGAAGTGTTCACGTATAGCATGGGTTGGTTTGGTGCTGCTTACTGCTGTCAGGATGTTGATTGGATGTTTATACTGCTAGCATATAGCAGTAAGTACTGCTAGGTATTTTCTAGTATTAGTACTGTTGGGTATGATTTTTAGTACTGCCAGAGTACTTTATACTGCTAGCATTGTCTGATATGGGACAACAGACGTGTTTGGATCTCGGATGGGACTGTTTTTCACAACAATTTATTATTATTGATTTTATGGCTTGTTTTGGAGATTTATTGAAGAGGTGATTATGAAGACGATTGATTATCACTTATTTGATGTTGTAGTGAAGTTTCACAGGTTTGTGTTTTATCATATCTCAAATGGCTTACAACATTTGGAGGTAACCTGTTCGTGCTTAAATGGTGTGACGAAGACTTGTCAAAATCTAGCAAAGGTGTGTGATTTTTCTTATGGTGCTTAATGCTCACATTTACTATCACTTTAAGGAGTTACGTTATAGTGCTCAGTGTCTTATATAGTTAAGGATTTTGTTAAGAGATTGCGATCTACTTATATTTTGGTCTTGGTATGAGTTCGACGTCATGTGGATGGTGCAACACACAAGTTTAGGAGATTCTACTTCTTCATCAAATTCGTTATACTCAGTTTTCTTCATCAGTGATCACTACATAGAGCCTACAGAGTTCGAGATTCAAGAGATGGTAAACATATGGGTTTCAGGGGAAGCTTATTGACTAAATGTTTAACCATCAACATGCACCACTGAAAGGGAAGTGTTTACAAATTACATATCTACACAAGACCCCTATTGGATGATTACAATAAGGGGAAGAAGCTTACAGGTTTGTTGATTTGCAACTTATTATATGTGGTGGCATGTGCAAGGAGATCTTAAGTAAAGGGGAAGCATTGAAGATTGTTTCATACATGAAGATTGTTTTGTAATGTTAAATAGGGGAAGATTGTTGGGATCTGAGATTTGATGATTACAAAACTAATTATGCAAAAATAAAGAAAGAAGAAACAACAAGGACTTAATGTGAAATATTAAGTTAGCTTCCTATGTAAGCTAGGTTTTCTTGTAAACCCTCTATATAAAGGGTATTAGAGGCGTCTGTTATATATATCCATAATAGTTAAATCTCTCTAATGAGAGTCTAATAGTTAGCTTATTAGTAGTTAGCTTATTAGTTAGTTTATAGTTCATTATTAGTATGAATAAAGAAAACGTTGTGATAACATTGATGTTCTTATTTGTCATTCCGCTGTGCTTCATGTCATTCAATGTTATTATATTCTAGATGGGCAAAACGATCTATGAAGCCTACAATCAGGTTTCCACACATCAACATGATTAAGCTTCAACATGATTAAGCTGAGAACAAGATAGAACAAGTGGCTTTGTAAGGTCATAGAGCACAAAATGAACAACACCATCACCAACATCGGGAGGTGACACAAAATCAGCCCCATGATGACACTTAGCCTGTAGAGTGTGAGTTTTGAAACAAACACCACATAACCAAATTCACATTCGTTAAAGAGTTACCTCACCCCTTTAAAAATAACCAAATCATTAAGAAGAGAATGTTTAGTTGTAGTTTTTGCCTCACCATTACAGTGTCTATCACGAAGATGTGTGATCAAATAATCTTAGTAAGCCCGTTACCACCACCATCATGACACCCACTGAAACCCGCGAAAGGGCAATGAAATCTCACAATAGCCATAGAAGCACACATAAACAGCAGCACGCAAACACTTAGATTTTTTTAATTTTTTTTCGTGCTAAGGAAGCCACAGAACAAATATAAACCCGATGTGAACCACTAACAACCAACAACAACTAACTCAACAGGTGGTAAACCAGTAACCAAATACCATAGGGGGGGAGCCAAAAACAAAACCAAGAGCCAGCAGACGAGCAAGAGACCCAAATGAAGAAATTGAAAATGTTCGAGAACCTAACAGATAAACCCCCTGCTGTGAGATGAAACCTGCTGTCAAACTCAGACCGAAAAGCACAGCTTCTCAGGACCAAACCCAAAAACAACAGACGCGAGGGAGCACCCAGCTTCGACCCCAAAACAACACAAAGCCAACAAGGATAAAACACAATAAGCCTGCTCACATACAAAACCAAAAACCATAGACCTCGAACACCCGCTGCAATAAAACAAAAACTCACCCAAACTACAACTGCACCGCTGCGAAGCAAGGCTGCTCGAAACCAAACCGCTAAACCTGATGACGGAACCACCACAGAACTGATAAAGCAAGCATGTACCACACAACCGAGGAATAACAATTAACACCACACGAACCAGTTATGAACCCAGAGCGACCCAAAACAAATCCACACGATGCCAACAAAACACAGAAGCCTGTTAGGAACCTATGTCAAACCCCAACTACACGGAGAAATACACCAGCAAGCAAATGAGAAAACATAACTGAAGAATTTGTAACTATCCAAGGAACCC
>BQNB010002912.1:85151-113398 GCA_026074375.1 Tanacetum coccineum
CACCATGCTTCATTAGCTCATCCGTTAGTATCTCTCTCCATTCAATTCTTATACTCATTTTTCTTTTAGCTTTTTATTATAAGTCGTAGCTTATATAAGCTTTTTCCTGGCTTATTTGTTAAGCTGTGTGCTTCGTCTTATTTTTCCTTTGAACTTTATAACTTTTTAGATTTTCCTTGAATTTTTGGCATTTTTCCATTTAGTAGATTATTTTTAATCATTTTTCTTAGGTTTTAATTTTCGAAAAATCATAAAAAATAGAAAAAAGTTTCAGAAAAATACAAAAAAATAGTTTTTAGTATTAGAATAAATACTTTTAGGTTTACATTCAGAAAAATCATTTTCAACACTTTTAGATTTTAATTTTCATTTTTAAGCCTTTATTTTTAATTTTAAAAATAGGATTTTAATTTTAAAAATAGTTAAAAATAGTTTTCTGAGTTTTTAAGTTACTTTAGACTTTTCTAAGTTTAAAAATCATTTTTCTAAATTTTTAGGACTTAATTTGCTATTTTTTAGGATTTAATTAGATTAAAATAGTTTTTAAATCATAATAAATTAAAAAATAATCAAAAAAATGTTTTTCTTTTTCTTAAAATTTTCTTTTGTCCTAATTTAGGTTTAGAAATTTAGTTTGCATTTTTAGGAGTTAATTTTAGTGTATTTGCTTATTTGTCGCGTTTTATTTGCTCCCGTTAATTAGTTTAAGTGTTTAATTACTTTTAATTGTTCATTTTAATTGTTGCTTTTATTTAGTAGTTATAGATACTCAAAAATATCTTTTCTCTTATTCAAATCATAATCCAAGCTAAAGCAAGGTTTCAATTTCACAAGTCGTTGGGGAAACGACCCGGGTGATCATTCTTCCCGGTTAAATATACGTATTATATATTATATATATCTTTTAGAGTGAGCTTTTCTTAAAAGAGACTTTAGGAAAGTTCTTAATTGCTCTTTTGAAATATTATTATATATTTTATAGTATATAAAAACTACTATCTGTGTAATGAAGTATTAAAAAATATTTAACCGCGTTGACATATCAACTAGTTTAACTAATCATGACTCATCACAAACCGAACACGACTTATCTAATAAACGGTTTAAGTTAGTCAACTCGAACACAAGCCGAAACATGCTTAAACCCAAACTTTGCCTGTTTATGTTTATGTGAGTCTTGAATCATGCAAATTCATGTCAGAAATTGCCACCTCTAAGATCACCACCCACTCTTTCTTTCTAACTTGGGGTCAGGGGTTGGGATTTAAAAATTTTCCTCATGTGACTTAAGGCTATGCGAACTGAGAGTGAGTTCCACCGGTAAGTGGCCAACTCACGGGTGACTTCCCTAAATGGTAGCCACAACTCACGCGTGAATTGGAAAAGAAAGCTGGTCGAATGGTGAGCCACTCACCATCGATGAGATGGCGAGTGTTAAATTTTGTGGGCCCCCTAAATCAGTAACCGTTGTATTATATAAAAAAATTATTTACACAACCCTCTTTTTTACTTATAAACGAGGCATGCAGATCCGTGCGATGCACACGAGTTATATGTAGTTGTTGAGTGCTTGTATTTTGAGTTAACTTTTGGTTGAACGCCTGCACACGGGTTGTATCTAATTGTTCATTGCGCACCATCTTGTTCATCTGATCCTTGAAATTAAGGAACACTACGTCAATGGGCTTAGGTGTTGGTTCAATGTCACAGCCCTCCAAATTTCTAACGTTGATTATCTGACTACACAAAAAAAATATAATTAACTTCTTACAATCTATAACTCATGCTAAAAGTGTTTGGTTCATCTTTACACCATGTCAAACGGGTTAAAAAATATATTGCGGTCATGTCAAGGTACGTTGCGGGAGAATTAGTTATTACAACCTCTTCCTACGCTACACGTTTGGCAACCTCTTTGATAACATTTTCATATTTTTTTCAGAGGTAGTATACGATAGGTCTTTGTTGCAAAGTCTTTTATGTATCTTGTTTCCTACACTAATTTAGAAAAAAATTATTATGTAAAGTTGCATTTTGAAGGTTTCCAACAACCCATGATCAGTGATCAATTTTTTAGTTTCTCTTTTCCAAGCACTAAAAACAGATGGTAAGCCTTAGCATGACTAAATATTTAATTCACACCATAAATTACAAAATGTTGTTATAAATAAGTTAAGTAAGAGTATCATTCTCTTCAAAATTTACTTACATAACTTGAAAATTTGTTAAACCTTGGAGAGTGTGTTGATATGTTGTTGCCTGCACTATTGTTGTTTAAGATGATGTCTTGACGAATGCAATTGGTTCATCAAATTCGTGTCTGCTACATCTTCAAATCACATGTCAGGTGCTTGTTCCTCGATTACTTTCTTGACTCTTGATAAATACAACAGGAACCAACTATAATAAAAAATCACTTTGATATAAATTGGTATTTAAGTTGGTCATTTTCTATGAGATAGTACATTTCTACTGTCCAAATCAGGCTACATATCTATCCAACATAGCCAAGACAAATAGACAATGGCGAAAGGTCGAAAGTTAACATGTGGTCATGTGGATATTTTTACCATAGTCATGGTCAATCTATATCACTTGAATATTAAAATAGTCAATTCTAACATGGTTGATGTCAGCTACAAAGCTAAAATAGTCAATATTAGTGCATTACAGATTTACGACTGGTTGACGAATGATCACATTAAGCGTAAAATTACCTGCATTGATTGGGACCGTACTCCAGCAACCATGTCACATAATCTCTTAGCTTCTGGTCCTCATCAAGAGACCATAATCCTTTCTTAGCCTTCATCTTCAGTTTTTCAATCTTGCACGAACAACTGACTCTAGATGCCATGACATTTAAAGTGAACACTGAGGCCATCTTTGAATTTGATGTAATTACTCACATTTCCTGCATATAACCATATAACATTTAGTCCTATAGTATTTCGAATAAGCTCATTAGCTAATTATCCAAACACCCCTCAAACACTAAGCCTATTGTGGTAGCAAGTTAAAAAAACACGAACACAATATTTAGTAGTCTAAAATAAACTGTGGCAACCTGACTGACCCGTAATTCCAAGTCACCCGTTTTGACCCCCACACATTCCGAGCCTGAACCTCTACTAACCCACTACCCAAACCACCCGGTTGTGAAATAGCATAGTAGCATGTGTTTTGTTATTACAAAAATGATGATTTATATCAGTACCTAAAGAGGATCGTAGGGGGTGGACTAATCGGTTTTCGCATTGCAATAACCACTAAATGTTCATCGAACTTTGAATAGCATCTGTGATCACTCCAAATTATCATGCTTCCAACATTTCTTTTTCTGACATTTTGATCCAGCAAAGAGAACCAAAACTTACAATTTTCAGCCTTTGGTTAACCATTTTACGCGCTCAGCGATATGTGCTACAAACCGAATTGCAGCAGAAACCCATTCTCAACCTTGGTCAGATTATTAATATATGGATCGAAAGTAGGGGTGGAAATGAGCCGAGCTGCTCGTGAAAAGCTCAGGATCGGATCGGTAAAAAGCTCGAACGAGCCGAGCCTAAACGATCTCGAGCCTAAACTGGAGCTCCATTAATAAACGAGCCCGAGCCCGAGCTTTGTATATAAAGCTCGGCTAGGCTCGCGAGCCTAAACGAGCTCTAGTAAACGAGCTCAAAAGAATAAACGAGCTCTAGATAAACGAGCTCGAATAAGTAAGTTTAAGAAGGGAAGCTTTATTTTTTATAAGTGTATTACAAACGAGCCGAGCCCGAGCCGAGCTCGAGCTTTATATATTATACACGAGCCGAGCTCGAGCTCAACCCTTAAGGCTCAAAACGAGCCGAGCTCGAGCTCGAGCTTTCTGAAATATAAACGAGCTGAGCTCGAGCTTTGGAAGGCTCGGGCTCGACTCGGCTCGTTTCCACCCCTAATCGAAAGCGCCTGTCACATAGAAAAAACATGTTCAGAAACTAAGACAACAAATATCTCATATCACCTTATCTATATAACAAGAGAGCGGTAAATTGTTTTTATTTGTATATAGTTGGTAAAACGCGTGCACCTGAACAACATTTGTAATATTGAGGACCTAAGTTTCTAGAAGAACTTGCGAGTCTTTCTTTATCCCAAAATTGTGCGCCACAATGTTGGAAAACCTGAGCAAGTTTCCCTAAATGTATATATTCTAGCGGCATCCTGTGTAGTGCCAATATAAGTAAAAAAACTTGACGTTGTGAATGTACAGATCTCAATAGGCAGATAACAAAGAATTTACTTACTTCGGGACATCCGCTCACGTTGCCTGACGCTATCAGATAAATGATGAGGTCTTCTATTCAGTGTTTCGGTGGTACCTATGAGAATTGTATTTCAAACCATAAAATTTAGATATTTTCCAAAATAACAATACTTCTTTGTTGTGCATTCTTTTCCCACACACACCTACAACGGTGCAAATCTTGCAAGTTTAGAAGGTGTTTGGGACAGTGGCTAGTAATGTCACACCCTGTAAATTTTAGGTCAATATTTTAAACTTTTCTGAACATTATTTTTTACTTTTATACGTTACGTTTGAATCTGATAATTTTTCAGGAAGTTGTCCCGCGTAAAAATGAAAATCGTTATCGGATGCGTTCCGGCTTCGGACTTGGATTAGTCTACGTGTTATATGTATTATTTTATCATTTTAAAGTGTTACGTAGGTTACGTTCACTTTCGTTTGCGATTTATACGTTTTTCGCGTACGTCGTACGGTTTTAGCTTTTTTAGGTCAAACGGAGACCCGGAAACTCGTAATCTTTTCGTGTACACAAAACAAACACCCACTTAGGGTTTATTTTTCTTGATTTCCTTCAAGATCCAAGTACTCTAGGTTGATTTTTGTTCATATCTAAGGTGATTACAAGTGTTAGTTCTTTGATTCCAAGGGTTTGTTCAAGATCTATAGTTAGGGTTTTGATTTATTCAAGTGGGTTTTGCAAGATTTGTTATTGGGTTTTAAGATCTAAGGTGTTCATAGTTAGATCTTGTGTTTTCATCTTGACATCTCTTCTTATTGTAAGTATATTCTTGATCTTCTTTTTATATCTCTCTTTTCTTGATCAATTCTTATATATATATCCTTAGTGTTTGTGTTATTTTCAAAAGAAACTAGTGGGTTTATAAACTAATAAAGTTTTCATGTGTTCTTGATATTATTACTTTGATATTGGAAAGGATGAGTGAACATATGGGTTGCAACAAAGAGGATGATAGAACTAGAATAGATTCAAGTGTGGTTTTTGTTGTATGCATTAGTAGTGAACGGGGTTAGGTTAGTATAGACACTATTGTAAAGTTTGGATGGATTTTTGGGAGCGTTTGTGAAAAAGGTAGTTGTTGAACCGATTTTGTTTTGAGGATTTGGGCGACTTAAAAATGTTTTCATTAGGCAAGAAAGTAGTTTTTAGAGAGCTTGTTTCGAATAGATAGATTTTCATATATCGCACACTAAAAGCGGACTTAAAACGGCCGAGTTATGGCGAAATGAATTTTGAAACACTTTTTGGAAAAATACTTATTTAAGGTGCTGATTGGAAATTAAAAAGAGGTTTTCGGACACTTTCGGACATATTTGAGCTTTAAAAACATTGGCGAAACGTATATAGACACTAGTATATTAAGTGGAAACTTTGAAAACGTCACAAATATATTGTCGGGATTTCTAAAACGGGATACTTCTAAAAATAGTAACTTTTGATATTTATTAGCGCGATGAACTTGGAAGTTAGGCGTTTAGGTTTAAGTAGCGCGTTCTAGGTAAATGGAATCATCGAATATTAGGGGACGGTATTAACGTCTCGAAACTTAGAACTTTCCTAAAATAGTAACTTTCCAAAAATAGAAACTTTTCTTATAACATGGCGTAACGTAACTATAAACCTTATACTTTCATAATGACACATTTTACTATATAAACTAAAGCGCAAACACTTATGGATGTCTATTTTTCTTACAAGTGTATTATTCGATGTTTCGTATTATTTCTCGTTTCTAAAGCGCGTCTATCAATTAGGTCGCGGTTAGAGTTGTTCGTTATCGTTATTCACTTCGTTGAATATCTTGCTCACTACTTGCTTAAGGTGAGTTCATAGCTCCACGTTTTTACTACTTGCTTTACTATTTGGGGTGAGAAACATTGCTTGCTTTTAAACATTGGACACAAATGCTTTACGTTTTTCCTAATCTTGTTTACGTGTTGCCTAAGTAAATGTTGAAACTTGTATGCCCGAGTTATCATGAACCGTTAGTTACTTATGATCAGTTGGATTGGTAAGTGAGCGCGAGTGTTGTAAATAGATCTATTGGGACTAATTATCCCCGTCCGTGTAAGTAGCTCTTACATGATCAACGAACGTATACCATGTCGAGTGATACGGTGAAGCGCCATGTTGCCACCCGTCAGGGCAAGTTTATTAAGCATTTTGCATGCTTCCATTACGTTTAGCCTCGGTGTCATGAGCTTAGTGCAACGTAAATGCCTTTTTATGTGATACTGTATCTGTTATAATAGTCACATGCATTTTGCAAAATTTGTGGTCCATTCTTATATCAAATTCAAACCTATGAATTCACCAACTTTATGTTGACGTTTTAGCATGTTTTTCTCAGGTGCTTAGCTATGGATGTCTTTGTTTACTATATGGGGTCGCCTTGCATTGGACCGATTTTTAAGAACTATTATTATCTGTTTTAACATCGTTGTCAATTTCTAAAACTTTTATTCGCTTCCGCATATTATCTATAAACCTATGTAAAACTTTAACTATTTTCAATTAATGCAATGATGTTGGATTTCTAAACGTACCCTTAGAGGTTGTTCTTTGTATCTTGTGTGATGTATATTATGGTGTCACGCCCCCGGACATGTGTTTCTGTCTAGGCTCTGTTTGGAGGTGTGACAGATTGGTATCCAGAGCCAAGGTTATAGAGAACCAAGTAGAATATCAGGTCTGGTCTATAACCAGTATGTGATCCTACGTGTTTCTACTTGCTTACGTATATAATTACTATCGATAAGTATACGAGTATTAATTATAATACATTTCCATAATTATATTACTTATAATTTTTCCATAACTATATTGTACATCTATATATTTCCTGCATTGCACGCATTGGCGTGGTTTCATATAAAGGGTATTTATATAAACTTTTGCTTGTGCAGGTTATGACAGCTTCGGTTATTTCTATTTCTTCGAACATATCAGTAGAGAGTGTGGGATCCTCTTTTTCGCGAGTTATCCTTATCACTTTTATTTTTGTTGAGCTCTCGGTTGCACCGGAGGTGGGGGTGGCTGTAGTTGCCTCACCTGCCAGGGTGCTCGAGCTTGATACTCATTCATCATCAGAGGCTGATCCATCAAAGAGTTTACTACCTCCCGTATCTGTAGCACATATGGTTTCACCTTTTATGTGTTTAGACGATTCAAAGTTAGATACTAAGATGCCCAAAAAGCATGTATCACCTATACCTCATGATGCGATGCTTAGTAGGTGGAGGAGAAGAGTTGCATCACGATCATCATCACCTACTACTTCTACTCTAGAGATCCCTACTGCTACCATTCTACCCGCACCACCTGTTGTCGCACCATCTACTGATATTATCTCACCTGTTGATGCACCACCCGGAATTCGTCGACGACGAGCTATTCTTATCCGACTCGGAGAGGACATTCCCATCGGTCAACTTTACCGTACTCATCTTGGTGGGCCATGTAGGGCTTTGACCGCGAGGAAGTTGGTTAGACCTTTATCTTCTCATCGTTTAGCATTGAGTTACACATCACATCACTTGGATCATTTTACTTCTGGATCATCATCAAGTCATTCATCCATTCAACAACCAACAAACCCCCCCCCCCCCCCACCCAAAAATAAAAAACCGAATTTACAGACCCCCTCCTCCCCCCCCCCAAAAAAACCGCCCCCCCCCCCCCCCTACCCACCCCCACCCACCCCCCCCCCCCCCGCCAACCCCCCACAAAACCCCCTCCCCCCCCCACCCCCCAACCCCCCCCCCTCTCCACAGCCCCACCCCCCCCCGCCCCACATCCAACACACTTCACCCCACAACCACCCCCCCCCCCCCCACCCTCCTCCCCCCCCCCAATCACCGACCACCCCCCCAAACAGGTATCAACCATATTCAATACCAGCCCCCACCGCCCCCCACCCCCCCCCCCCACCCCCACCCCCCCCCCCCTCCCACCTCCTCCCCCCCCCCCTCCTCCCACTACCCGCGCCCCTCTACACCTCCCCCCCCCAACATCCCCACCCCACCCACCCCCCCCCCAATAACATTAATCCACCTCCCACCAACTACCCCCCCCCCCCCCCCCCTTAACAAAAAACCCACAATCCCCCACCCCCCACCCCACCCCGCCCCACCCCCCACCCCCCCCAAACCCACCCCCCCACCCCCCCGCCACCACCCCCCTATAATCCCCCAACTCCCCTCCCCTCTACCCCCCCCCGCCACCTCCCACCCCCCCCCCCCCCGCTCCCTCCCCCCACCCCACACCGAAATCAACCCCCACCTCCCCACCCACCCCCTCCCTACCCTAAACGAACCAACTACTACACCCCCACTCAGCTCACCCCCCCCCTCCCCCCCACGACCCCCACCCCCCCCCCCCCCGCCCCCCCACCACCAACCACAGCCCCCACCCCCCCCGAGCCACCCCCCACCCCCCCCCCCCCCCCCACCCCCCCCCCCCCCCTTCCTCCCCCTCTCTAATCGGAGTTCGGTAGCCCCCCCGTCAGGGGGGTCACACACTGAGAGACCTATGAAGCTTATTCGGTGTAGTGGGGGACCCCGCGATGAGCCATCCATATCCACCACCCCCCCCCCCCCCCAAAAACCCCCCCACCCCCCCCCACCCCCCCGCCCCCGCCCACACCCCCCCCCCCCCCCCCAACATAATCACCAACCACCACACCCCCCCCCCCCCCCACCCCTCCCCCCCCTCCCCCCCCCTCCCCCCCCCCCCCCGACCCCCCCCCCCCCCCCCGCTCCCCAGCCCCCCCCACCCCCCCCCCCCCACCACCCCTACCCCTCCCCCCCCACACCCCCTACACAAACCCAAACCCCCCCCCCCCAACCACCCCCTCCCACAAAAAAAACAAACCAAAAACAACCCATATACACACTTTTATCGACTACCAATCCCCAGCAAAAACAAACCCCCTTCCCCTATCCCCCCACCCCCCCCCCCCCCCCCCCACCCCCACCCCCCCCCTCCTCGTCCCCCCCCCCCCCCCGCCACCCGCCATCCCCGAACATTCCAACAACCACACCCCCAACAAACAAACAAGATTACACCCATACCCCCCCCCCCCCCTCCCCGCCCCCCCCTCCCCCCTCCCCCCCCCCCCACACAAACAACAAATACTCAACCCGCTCGCCCCCCCCCAAACCCCCCCCCCCCCCCCCCTCCCCAAACCAACTACAAAGCGCCCCTTCCCCCCCGACTTCGCCCCCCCCCCCCCCCTTCCACCCCCAACCCCCCCCCCCCCCACCACTCACCCCCCTCCCCACCCCCCCCCCCTCATCTAACCAACACATACCCCCCCCCCCCCCCCCTACCCTTAAATAACCCCCCACCCCCTCCCACCCCCTACCCCCTCCCCCCGCACTCCCCCCCCCCCCCCCCCACCGCCCCCAACCCCAACCCCCCGCCCCCCCCCACACACCAACATAAATCCCCCCCCCCCTCCCCCCACCACCCCAAACCACTCAATACCTCCCCCACAACCCACCCCCCCACCCCCCCCGCCGCACCACCGAAACACCCACCTCCCCCCACATCTATGCACCCCCCCCCCAACAGCGCCACCCCCCCCCCCCCCCCCCCCCCCACCCCCCCCACCCACCCCCCCCTCCACGCTCGCCACCACCCTATTAATAACAATCAACCACAACAACCCCCCACCCCCCCCCCCCCCCACGCCCTCCCCCCCCCCCCACCCAACCTCCCCCCCCCCCCCACTACACAGCCCCCTCCCACCCCACCCCCCCCACCCCGCCCCCGCCCCCCCCCCCCTCACGAACGCCACCCCCCCCACCCCCCCCCCTCCCCCCCCCCTCCGCCTCCCCCCCCCCCCACCCCCCCCATCACCAACCCCCCCCACCCCCCCCTCCACCCCCCCACCCCTACCAGCTCCACACCCCCGTCGCACTTCCCCAACCCCCATAAACCCATCAGACATAAAAACAAACCATCCCCTCCGCCCACAACACAACACACCCCCACCCCCCCCCCTCCCCCCCCTACCACCCCCCCCCCCACCCACCCCCCCACCCCCCCCCCCCCCCCCCCACCCCTCCTCCGCCCCCCCACACCATAACAGCCCCCCCCCGTCCCCCCCCACCCCACCCCCAACCCCCCCCCCCCCCCACCCCCCTACCCCGCCCCCCCACCCACCCCCCCCGCCCCCCACCCCCCCCCACCACCCCCCCCCGCCCCCCCCTCACCCCAAATACCCCACGCCCACTCACGATACTCAAAACCCCCCCCCTCCCCCCATCCCCACCCACACCCCCCCCCCCCCAAACACCAACCCCACCATACATCACCACCCCCCCCCCCCCCCCCATCCTCTAACCGCCCCCCACCCGCCCCCCCCACCCCCTCCACCCCCCCACCCCCCACCCCCCCCCCCCCCCCCCCCCCACCTTCCCACCCTCCCCACACCTCCCCCCCACCCCCCACCCACCCCCCCCCTCCCCTCCCCCCCCCCACCCCCCGCCTCCCCCACCCCACCCCCCCCCCCCCCTAAACCCCCCCCGCCACCCCACCCCACCCCCACCAAAACCCCATCCCCCCCCCCCCCCCTTCCCCGCCCCCCTCCCCGCCCCTCCCAACCCCCCCCCACCCACCCCCCCCACCAAAATCACACCACTCCTCCCCCCCCCCCCCCCAACCCCCCCCCCCCCCACCCCCCCTCCCCCCTACCCCCCCCTCCCCCCACCCCCCCCGCCCCCTCCCCCCCTCCCCACAACCCCCCCCCCACCCCACAAACCTAATGCCTATACAACCCTCCCCCCAACTTACCCCCGGCCCCCCCCCCCCCCCCACACCAACCCACCCCCAATACAAACCCCCCCCCCCTCCCCCCCCCCACCCCCCAGCTCCCCCCCCCCCCCCCCCCACCCCCCCCCCCCTACCCCCCAAAACCACACACCCAATCCGCACACCCAACCTACCCCCCACCCACTCACCCCCACCCCTCCGCCCCCCCAACAAACCCCCACCAACCACCCCCCACCCCTCCCCCAACCGCCCTCTCCGCCCCACCCCCCCCCCCCCCCCCCTCCCCCCCCCCCCCCTAAAAACATCGCACCCCAGACCCCCCCCCCCCCCCCCCCCGAACCCCCCCCCTCCCCACCCCCCCTCCCCCCCCCCCCACAACCCCACACTCCCCTCCCCCCCCCCCCCCCCCCCCCCCGCCCCCCTCCCCCCCCACCCCCCCCCCCCACCTCCCCCCCTAAACTCCCCACCCCCCCACACGCTGCAACTCCCAAATACCCCCCCCCCCCCCCCTCCCCAGTCCGCCCCAACCAATAACACCCCCCCCCCCCCCCCCAAAACCCCCACCCCCCCCCCCGCCCCCCCCGCCACTACCCCACCCTCCCAAAAACCCGCACATCAAACCCCCCCATCACACAATATTCCCCCCAAAATGCCCCTCCACCAAAAGTCTACCCCACCCTACAAAAACAAAAAACCAAAAAAACCACCTCCCCACCCCCCACAAAATCCATCAAATCATCACACCCCCCCCCACCCCCCCCACCCCCCCTCCACCCCCCCCCCCACCCCCCACCCCCCCCGCCCCCACGCCCACCCCCCACCCCCACCCCCAATCAACCAACCACCCCAGCCCCACCCACCCCCCCCCCCCCCCACCCACCACCCCCCCGCCCCCCTCGTCCCCTCGCAAAACTCACACCCCCCCCCCCCCCCCCCCTCCAACGGCCGACCACAACTCCCGCCGACCCCCCCCCCACCCCCCCTCCCCGCCTACCCCCCCCCCCACAACACCCCCGGCCCCCCCCCTAAACACCACCCACCCCGCACCCCCCCCCCTCCCCCCACCCATCCCCCCCCCCCCCCCCACCCCCCAACCCACAGCAACCACTACACCCCCCCCCCCCCTCCCCCCACCCCCCCCCCCCCACCCACCCTAACCCCCAAACCAAAACACCCCCCCCCCCCCCCTAACCACCCCCCCGCACCTCCCCCACCCCCCAAAAACTCCCCCCAAAAATACCCCCCCCCGCCCCCCCCCCCCCACCCCCCCCCCCCCACCCCCCCCCCCCCACTCACACACTCCACGCTCACACCCACCCCCCACCCACCCCCAACAACAACATACACCCACCCACCCTCAAAACCACGCCAAAAAAATTCCCCAAACAAAACACCTCAAATACATACCACCGCAACCGACCCCCCCCGCCCCCCCCCCCCCACCCAGCCCACCCCTCCCCCCCTCCCATCCACCCCCCCCCCCCCGCCCCCCCTCACGCTCCCCCCCCCAACCCAAATCCCCCCCCTCCCACACCCCCCTCAAAACCGAACCACACACAAACACCCCCCCCCCCTGCCCCCCCCCCCCCCCCCCCCCCGCAACTAAACGCACCCCCCCCCCCATTAGACAAACCCCCCCCCCGCCCCCCAAATCTCCACTCCCCATTCCCCTCTCCATTCACCCCCCCCCACCCCCCAACCCCCCCCCCCCCCCCCCCCACCCCCCCCCCCCCCCCCCCCCACAACCCTCCCCCCCCCCGCACCCCCCCCCCATCCCCCTCCCCCTCCCCCCCCGCCTCCCCCCCCCACCCCCATCCCCCCACATCCCCCAAGCTTCAAAAAACAAAATACCCCCCCATTCGCCGCCCCCAACTATCACTACTACCTCTCCCCCCCCCCCACAACCCCCCCTACCCAAACACCACCCCTCCCCGCCCCTGCCATCCCCCCCCCTCCCCCACACACCGACCCCCAAAACCCCCCCCCTCCCCTAACACAACCCCCCCAACCCCCCCGCCCAACACCCCCCCCGCCCCCCCCACCCCCCCCCACCCCAACCCCCCCCCCCCCCCCCCCCCCCCCCCCTCCCCCCCCCCATAACCCCCCCCCCCTCACACAACTTAGCACCTCCCCACCCGTCACCCCTCCCCCCCCCTCCCCCCCATACCACACTTCCTCCCCCCCACCCCCCCCCCCACCCCACCCCCCCCCCCCCCCCCCCCACCCCCCCCCGACCAAATCCGTCCCCCCACACACACAACCCCCCCCCCACCCCCACAAAAACACCCAACAAATACAACCCCCCCCCACCTCCTACCCCCCCACCCCCATACCCCCCCAACCTGCCACCCCCACCCCCCCAACTAGCCAACCCCCCCCCCCACACCCTCATCCTCCCTCCCCCCCTCCCGCCCCCCCCCCCCATCTCCACCCCCCCCCCCCCCCCCGCAGCCCTCCCTCCAACCCCCCCCCCCGCCCCCAAGCTCAGAAAAAACACTACAACTACACCCCGACGCCGCCCCCCCCCGCCCCCAACCCCCCCCCCCCACCTCCCCCCCGCTCCCCCCCGCCCCGCCATCCCCCCCAAACCCCCCCCCCCCCACACCCCCACCCCGCCGCCCCCCCCCCACCCCCCCCCCCCCCCCCCCCCCCCGCCCCCCACCCCACCTACCCCCCCCCTACCCCCACCGCTCCCCCCCCCCCGCCCCCCCCCCCCCCCCCCCTCCCCCCGCCCCCCACCTCCACCCCCAAACAAACCCCCCCCCCCCCCCCAAACCCACTAACTCCCGCCCCCACCCCCATAGCCCCCCCCCCCTCCCCCCCGCCCCCCCCCCCCCCCCCCCCACCCCCCCCCCCCCTCCCCCAGACTCCCCCCCCCCCCCCCCCCCCCCCCCCCCGTCCCCCTCCACCCCCTCCAATCACCCCCCCCCAATAATAACAGCCGTAAAACATAAAACCCTCCACAAACTCCCAAAATCCCCCCCGCCCCCACACCCCCACCCAACAAGTAATCACCCCACCCCACCGCCACGCACCCACCCACCTCACAAACAATAACACCCCCACCTCCCCTAACCCCCCATAGTCCCCCCCCCCTAACCTCCATAACAACCCCCCTCCCCGACCCCCGTAAACCCTCCATTACAAAACACACCCCACCCCTAACGCCCCCCCCCCCCCCCCCCTCCCCTCCACGCCGCACCACCCCCCCACACCCCCCCCCCCCTACCCAACACCAATCCACCTCCCGCCCCCCCCCCCCCCACCCCCTCCCCCCCCCACCCCCCCCCCCCCTCGAAACAACAAACAAACTACATCATTCAACCCCCCCCCCCCACCCCCGCCAACCTACCCGCCCCCGCTACCCCACCACATCCACAACCCCCCCCAGCCCCCCCCCCCCCCACGCCACCCCCCCCCCCCTAACACCCCCTCCACCCCCCCCCACCCCCCGCGTCCCCAAACACAAATCATCACCCCCCACTCACAAAAACCCCCCCAACCCCCCCCCCAACCAAAAAACACCACCCACCCCCCACCCCCCCCCCCCCCCACCCCCCCCCCCCTCCCCACCGCACCCCCCGCCCCCCCCCCTCTCCCCACCCTCCCCCCCCCCCCCCCCCCACAAATCAAACACTCATTACCCACCCACCCCACACTCCACACCAAACCCTCCTATAACAACCGCACCCCACCCCTCAACCCCCCCCCGACAGAAAACTCCCCCCCCCCCCCCCCCCGCCCGCCCCCCCCCCCACCCCCTCCCCCCCCCCCCACCGACCCCCCCCCCCCGCCACCCCCCCCCCCCCCCCCCCCACCCATCCAAGATCAACCTACTCCCCCTCCCCCCGCCCCCACCCCCCCCCCCCCCCCCCCACCCCCCTCCCCGCCCCCCCCCCTAAGTTCACCCCCCCGCCCCAAGACCGCCCTCCCAACCGCCCCCCCCAAACCCCCCCCCCCCCACCTAACCAGAACCAAAACACTAACCATCGCCAAAAACCCGCCACAATAACCCTCCCACCCCCTCACCTCCACCCCATACCCACCCGCCACCCATTCAACCCCCCCCATTTCCATAACCCCACTAACCACCCGCTCCACCCGCTCCCTTACCCCCCCCCCCCCCCCCCCCCCCCACCCCCCCGACCCCCCCACCCGCACCCGCCCCCCCCACGGCCGGCCACGACCCCACCCCCCCCCCCCCCCCCCCCCGCCCTCAGAACCTACCGCCCACCCTCCCCCCGCCCGACCCCTCCCGCCCCACACAACTCAACAAACACCCCCCCCCCACCCCGCCGATACCACACCCTCCCACCCCAAATACCACACCCCAACCTCCCCCCCCCCCAACCCAGCAAAAAACAACCCCCACCCCACCACCCGCCACAATATTACCCCCCCCCAAAAACCCCCCCCCCCCCCCCATCCGCCCCCCCCCACCACCCCCCCCCCCCCCACCCCCCCCTAAATACTTTCATAACCCTCCCCTCACACTCCTCCCCCCCCCCGGTCCCAATCCCCCATCCCCCCACCCCCCATAAAAAAATCTCAATAAAACCCATATACTCCCATGAGTGAGTATCCACCCCCCCTCCCCCCCCCCAAAACTTTACCCCCCCCAACCCACCCCCCCGCCCCCACCCCCCCCCACCTCCCCCACCCGCCCCCCCCACTCCCCCCACAAAACCGCCCACATTCCACAAAAACTAAGAGCACATCACAATCTAACCTACCCCGCCCCCCCCCCCCCCCCTCCCCCCGCCCCACCCCCCCCCCCCCCCCCAAACACCCCCCCCCCCGCCCCCCGCCCCCCCCCGACGCGAAACAAACCGCTACCACTCCCCCCCACCCCCGCCCCCCCCACCTCCCCCCCCCCACCCACGCCCCACCCCCCCCCCCCACCCCCTCCACCCCCCCCCACCCCCTCACCAATCCCCCCCTCACCCACCCCCCCCCCCCCCCTCCCCCCCCCCACCCCCCCCCGCATCCCCCCACCCAACGACCCCCCGCTCCCCATTCCCACCCTCCCCCACCCACCCACCCCCCCCCGCCCTAAAAAAACAAATACCCCCCCCCCCCCCCCCACCCTAATACATAATCACCCCCTCCCACCCCCCCCAACCCATAACCCCCCACCCCCTCCAACCCCACACCCCCATCCCCACCCCTCCGCCCCCCCCACTACCCGCCGCATTAACAGCCACACTCAATCCCACCCCCCCAATTCCATACTTACCACAAACCATACCAACCCCCCCCCCCACCTTGGCCACAAAGAACAACACAAACCCACCCCACACCCCCTCCGCCCCCCCCCCCACACAAACAAACAACCCTACCCCTCCCCTCCACCCCCCCCCACCTCACCCCTAACCCCACCCCCCCCCTCCCCCCCCCCCCTCCCCCCCCACCCCTCCCCCCAGCCACCTCCCCCACTACATCATCTAAATACAACTCCCGCAACCCCCCCTCACAACCCCCACCACCCCCCCGCTACCCCCCCCCCCCTCGCCCCCCAGCCCCCCACCCCCCCACCCCCCCCAACACCCTTAAACCGACCCCCCCCCCCCCCCCCCCCCCCTCCCACCCCCCCACCCCCCCCCAACCACGTAACCCAACCCAAGCTCCACTAATACCATCTCAACTATCCCCTACCCATCCAAAACCATATCACAGACAACAGAACACCACACACAACTAAAATACCCCAATCAGTACCCTACAACACCACCCATACACCCCAAATCCTACCCCACAATACCAGTGCACTTATAAAAGCAAAATTTAACGTCACAGATCAACGAAGATGGATGAATTCAATCATAAAAAGATGTTCCGCCAATAATTGTGCCAGCATATCCCAAGCCCATTAATCAAATGATATAACAACGAAAGTGTAACAAATATCCAACACTTAAAAAACTCAAATCCGCAAGTCAAAATGCAACATCATGTAAAACATTACTATAATCATATACTGCAACTATGTATTGATTTCGAAACGTAGACCCTAAGCCGTACGTTCTTTTATAATTTTATAGAAGTATAAATATGTATGTCATCACGCCCCGTACACTTGTTTTCCCATCCGTCCGATTGGGTGAGACCGCATTGGTATCTAGACAAAGGTTAAAGAGAACTAGGAATAATATAAGTGACTGGTCTGTAACCAGTATGTAGATCCTAAACGTGTTATCAACTTGCATACGTAAATATTACTATCGATAAGTATAACGATTATTAATATAATACATTTCCATAATTATATTACGTTTAATATTAGTCCATGATGATCTTTTACATCACATGTCCATATTTTTTCTGCATGCAACTCCACTGTCCATGGTTTCAAATAAAGGGGATTATCTACACTTTTAATGTGCAGGGTTAAGTCATCTCTAGAAATTTTTATTTCTTTGGACTTATCTGACGAGAGTGTGGGATCCTCTATCCCCGTGAGTTATTACTAATCGGATTCTATACTTTTGAGGACCAGTTGCACCGTAATGATGGAAGGCGGCTGCAGTTGCCTTACCTGCCGGGGTGCTTAAGCTCGATACTCATTCATCATCAGAGGTTGATCCATCGAAGAGTTTACTACCTCCCATATCTGTAGCACCTATGGTTTCACCTTTTCTGTGTTTAGACGATTCAGAGTCAGATACCGAAATGCCCGAGAGGCATGTATCACCTACACCTCATGATGTTATTGCATTAGCGAGTTGGAGCAAGATTTACATCACTAACAACATCACTACTACCTCTACTCCAGAGACCCAACTACACCCAATTCCACCCCGCACCACCTGCTATTGTTAGCAACCATCTACTGATAATCATCTCACCTAATCGAAGCACCACCCGGGATTCGGTCAACGACGAAGCTATCATATCCGACCCGTGCAGGCAAAGTCCCATCGTGGTTCGACCTTTGTTTTTAAAATTTTAATTATGGGGTTACATAAAAATTGTGAAACATCTGAAAATTAATTTTTTTAGCTTTTTTATTAGTCTATATAAAAGGTATATAATTATAATTAAATAGATATTAAATTAAGAAACATAATAAAAGTATTAATAATAAAAAACGAAAATTTAAAAAAATAAAATAAACATATCAAAATTATAATGCATCAGAATTTTGAATTACAAGCACACAACCAGTGTGCATGGTAGGTCTTTCACTGCGAGGAAGTCATTTAACTTTAAACCTTCTTATCGTTTAACATTGAGGTACACATCACATCATTTGGATCATTTTACTTCCAGATCATCATCAGATCATTCATCTTCGGATCATTCTTCATCTGGGTATTCTACTTCAGATCATTCATCATCTAGGCATTCTACTTCGGGTCATTTTGTATCTGGGCATACACCACCAGTCACCACCATTGCTGATTCATCTACATCATCGAGATTTGTTTATCCACCACCTGCTAGGACTCTACGGTATAACGAGGCCTATCACCGTTGAGAACTCCATCAATATCTACCAAGGTAATCCACCGTGACATTCGAGTCCATCCAGTCTAAAGGGATTCTTCTTTTTGAGTCATTTAGACCATCACGCAAGAGATGTAGGTCCCCTACTGCTAAAAACCAAGTACTTCATATCTCCAAGCTATCGGAGCAATAGCGACCTTCTGTGTTATCTCCTTCCCCCCTACAAGGGTTTAGGATTCTATTCACCAAGGATAATGTTGAGGAGGACATTGATGCAGATGTATTGGCGGGTATCGAGGCTGATGCTACGACTGTTGTGGTTACAACATATATGGATGTTGGGGCTGGGGTTAATGAGTGAATCGATTGATGACAATGTTGGGGTAGATGTATGAGGAATTAGGTTGAGGGCGAGGGCCGAGTCCAGAGATAGATACTGATGAGGATAGGCGTGGAAAGTGGTTTGACGGATTTGATAACACCATAATGGTATGCATAACTGGAGGTTGGAGTGGATGTGGTTGCCAGGATTGATATCCCTGATGATATGCTTATGCTTTATTATGTGAAGCATTTGGAGTAGGTTGAGGAGGTTGTGCATGATATTTATAGACATGTTATGGAGATACCTCTTCAGAGGGTAGAGGACATTGAGACTGGACAAAGAGAGTTGGAGGCGAGGAGTTTGATTGTTGGTAGAGAAAGAGATAGTTTACTTGATCAGGTTGCGTCCTTGGAGAGGAGCAACATGAGACTTCGAGGCACCTTGATGATGGAGAGTGCGAGAGCCGATAGGTTTCGGCGACGCATGGGCTTTATGGAGAGTGAGCTTAGGTAGATCCGCAGGTTACGCTACTATGACAGGATGCGATTTAGAAGATTGGAGACATTCGCTGCGAGGCGTTTGGGTTTTCGTCCATGATGCTGTGCATGGACTTTAGGATAATAGTAGAACCAGTTGTTAGTAGTAGTATTAGCGTAAATCAAGTTCCCCATTATGGGTTGAATTTAACCGAATGATGCTTTTATATATGATATGAAAAGCTTATTATGATTCTTTCGCGTGTTCGTCTTTCATTATTATTTACTCATTCTGGCAAAACGTGTTTATTGTATTTTTACCTTATAAATTCTATTTACCGTTTATAATAGCTATATCTCGTATCGAATCTTACCGCGTGCTATGTCTTATGTTTATATCATGACTATCACTCGCTCTGGTATGACCCCGGAAGCAATTGAAGAACTCATTAAACAACGAGTGGCAGAGGCGTTGGCTGCTTATGAGGCAAACCGTGCTGCTGAGCTTGCTGTTGAAAGTCAAAGCCAGAATGGAGATTATGATGGCAACGGGAACGTTGGGGGAAATGGAAACGGAATTGGCGAGGGAAATGGAGACTAAAGCGATAAAGGAAATGAAAAAGGAAATGGAGGAGGCAATGGGAATGGAAATCCTAATAGGAATGACAGAGGTGTTATGCATGTTGCCAGTGAGTGTACTTACCATGACTTTGTGAAGTGTCAACCACTCAATTTTAAAGGAATTGAAGGAGTGGTCGGGTTGACAAGATGGTTTGAGAAGACGGAGATAGTATATCAGTAATTATCCAGAGAGATACCAAGTTAAGTATGCTACGTGCACCTTGTTGAACAGTGCATTAACTTGGTGGAATGCACACAAGAGAACAATTGGAGCTGATGCTACATTTGACATGTCATGGAGAGAGCTTATGAAGCTAATGACTGAGGTGTATTGCCCAAGAAATGAAATTCAGAAAATGGAATCCGAGCTGTAGAACTTAACCGTGAAGAGCAATGATTTGGCTTCTTATACACAGAGATTTCAAGAACTTACTATGATGTGCACCAAGATGGTCCCTGAGGAGGAGGATCGGGTTGAGAAATTCATTGGAGGTCTCCCCGATAACATCCAAGGGAATGTAATTGCTACTGAGTCCACAAGACTACAAGATGTTGTTCGTATTGCTAACAATTTGATGGGTCAAAAGTTAAAGGGATATGTTGTGAAAAATGTTGAGAACAAAAGAAGGTTTGATAAAAACCAGAAGGACAACCATGTACAACAACCCTCATAGAAGAGACAGAATGTTGGTGGACAAAGTGTGGCAAGAGCCTACACGGCTGGTAACAATGAGAAAAGGGGATTTGTTGGGCCTTTGCCTTACTACAACAAATGTAAGCTACATCATGAAGGGCCATGTACTGTGAAATGCGGGAAGTACAACAAGGTCGGGCATATGACCAGGGATTGTATGAACGTTATTGTTGCCACAACTACTTGAAAAGCCCTAGTAGTGAATCAGAGGGTTGCTACTTGTTTTGAGTGTGGAAGGCAGGGACACTACAGGAGTGAGTGTCCTAAGTTGAAGAATCAGACACATGAAAGTTGGGAAAAAGACCAAGGAAGCTAGAGGGAAGGCATATGTGCTGGGAGGAGGAGAAGCTAACCCTAATTCTAACGTCGTCACGGGTACGTTTCTTATCAACAATCACTATGCTTCTATGTTATTTGATTCAGGCGCCGATAGGAGTTTCGTGTCGTCTACCTTTAGTGCCTTACTTGATGTTATCCCCTCTACGTTAGACGTTAGTTATCCTGTCAAATTAACTGACGGGAGAATTTCAGAAACAAACATTGTGCTTACAGGTTGTACATTAGGATTGTTAGGTCACCCATTCAACATAGACCTAATGCCCGTAGAACTTGGTAGCTTCGACGTCATCATCGGCATGGATTAGTTAGCGAACCATCATGCGGTAATTGTTTGTGATGAAAAGATTGTGTGGATTCCCTATGGGAATGAAGTTTTGATAGTCCAAGGTGATAGAAGTGGCAAGGAGAAGAAGTCGAAGTTGAGCATTATATCGTGCACCAAAACTTAGAAATATATTAAGAAGGGTTTCCAAATTTTTCTGGCACAAGTTACGAAGAAGGAAACCGAAGACAAGTCGAAGGAGAAGCGACTTGAGGACGTGCCTATCATACGGGACTTTCCGGAAGTCTTTCCAGAAGACTTGCCTGATTACCACCGACTCGACAAGTTGAATTCCAAATCGACTTAGTCCTTGGTGTTGCACCTGTAGCACGAGCCCCGTATAGATTAACACTGTCAGAACTGCAAGAGTTGTCCACTCAGCTACAAGAACTTTCTGACAAAAGGTTCATAAGACCAAGTTCCTCACCCTAGGGAGCTCCCACGTCTTATATTGTCAAAAGAAAGATGTTTGTCAAAAAGAAAGATGGATCTTTTCGGATGTGTATCGACTACCGTGAACTAAAGAAACTTACAATGAAGAACCGATACCCACTTCCGAGAATCGATGACTTTTTTGATCAGTTGCAAGGGTCAAGAGTCTACTCTAAGATCGACCTGAGATCTGGTTATCACCAACTCATAGTTTGGGAGGAAGACATTCCAAAGACAACGTTTAGGACACGATACGACCACTATGAGCTTCAAGTGATGCCGTTTGGACTTACCAACGCACCGACGGTATTTATGGATCTGATAAATCGGGTGTGCAAGCCATTTCTGGATAAATTCGTGATAGTTTTCATCGATGATATTTTGATCTACTCCAAGAATAAGAAGGAGCATGAAGAGCACATTAGGTTAATCTTGAGATTACTTAAGAAGGAGGAGTTGTACACCAAGTTTTCAAAATGTGAATTTTGGCTTTCAAATGTACAGTTTCTTAGTTACGTGATTGATAGTGAAGGCATTCACGTGGACCTAACTAGAGTCAATCAAGGATTGAGCATCGCCCAAGACTCCGACAGAGATTCATCAATTTCTAGGTCTTGCTGGCTATTATAGATGATTTATCGAAGGTTTCTCAAAAATTGCCAAGCCTATGACGAAGCTGACTTAAGAGAGCGTGAAGTTTAATTGGAGTGAAAAAGAAGAAGTTGCATTTCATCTGTTGAAGCAAAAATTGTGTAGTGCACCGATTTTGGCTTTACCCAAAGGTAGTGAAAACTTCATGGTTTACTGTGATGCTTCTCGCAAAGGGTTGGGCGCAGTTTTGATGCAAAGGGAAAAGGTTATAGCTTACGCGTCACGCCAACTCAAGATTCATGACAAGAATTACACTACACGTGACTTAGAACTTGGAGTTGTAGTGTTCGCTCTCAAGATGTGGAGACATTATTTGTACGACACGAAGTGCGTTATGTTCACTAATCATAAGAGTTTGCAGCATATTCTTGATCAAAAGGAGTTGAACATGAGACAACGTCGATGGTTGGAACTGTTGAGTGACTACGACAGTGAGATTCGTTATCATCCGGGGAAGGCGAACGTGGTGGCTGATGCGCTAAGTCGCAAGGAAAGGATTAAGCCACTACGAGTTCGAGCCTTAGTTATGACTATTGGTTTAGATCTTCTTAAGAGAATTTTGAATGCTCAAGCTGAGGCAAGAAAAAAGGAGAATTATGGAACTGAAGATTTGTGTGGTATAATTAAGAAGCTTGAACCCCGTGCTGATGGAACGTTGTGTTTAAAGAATAAGAGTTGGATATCCTGTTATGGTGACTTGAGAGCTTTAATTATGCACGAGTCACATAAGTCAAAGTATTCGATCCACCCTGGATCGGACAAGATGTACCAAGATCTGAAGAAACTGTATTGGTGGCCCAATATGAAAGCCGAGATTGCCACCTACGTCAGTCGTGTCTGACATATGCCAAGGTCAAGGCCGAATGCCAAAAACCATCTGGTTTGTTGGTTCAACTTGTGATCCCGGTTTGGAAATGGGAAAATGTGACAACCGTGACTTAAGCAGGTTAGTCAAACAGTTAGAGTTGACTAAAGTATTATTATGTGTTACAATTGTGTGCTTATGTGATCTTATATGAGTATTTGATATCAATCTGTGATGCGTGTTCATCTATTAGTGATTAAACTATGGTTTTGGTAGCTATTTCATTTCGTTCACATTTTGTGACAATGGAAATGATAGCATGATTTTATGCGTTATCATGTAGTTTGGTAAATAATTGATATATGAGCGTAAGATTTTATAATATAGGGGCATTTACATCTATGTCCTTACAAAAGTTCAAAATTATATCAATATCCTTCTTAATTTTGTAATTACGTCATTATCCTTCACAAACTTTTATAATTACTTCAATATCCTCCCCAAACTTTTTTAATTACATCAATATCCTTCTCACACTTTTGAAATTACATCAATATCCTTCCCCAAATTTTAAATTCTCATATACATCAATTCGAGGCCAAATATGCATATGAACAAATAAATATATATGAGCAATATTTATTTCATATTTATATTCAAACTTTTGTAATTACATCAACACGTTTTTTTATTGTTCGAAGGCAAAAAGTATATATGAATAATTTGATCATGATCAATATAAGAGATAAATAATAGTTTATAATATAAAATCAATATAGTTACGGTTTAATTGATTTTTGAACATATATATCATTCTTAAAAGTGTGAGAAGGATATTGATGTAATTAATTTTTTTTGATAAGGACGTTGATGTAATTACAAAATTAAGAAGGATATTTATGTAATATCAAATTTTGAGAAGGATATACATGTAATTCTCCTTATAATATATTCCTAGGATTGAGTTAAGTCTAGTATTTAAATTAATTAAGCGTAGGTTTTTCTAAATTAGGAAAGTAATTTATAAAATAAAATTTATAAATAGTAAGTTTAAAACTAGTTTTTATTTAAAAGGTTTGCAAAATTAATAAAGGGTTTTTATAAAAATTAGAAAATAAGGGGGTAAATATGTATTTAATAAAAAATAATAAAAAATAAAGGGTTGTTTATTCGGCCGGTTATAGGAAAAAGAAAAAAAAGAAACAAAATTTGATTACAATTAGGAGTCTTGGCATTATAAATACAAAATCTATAAATCCCTAAATCACTTTTTTTCTCTCCTCTCTCTTTTGTTCGGCCGAATCCCTCAAGAAAGAAAAAAAATATTTTTTTTATCAAGAACCAAGGTGGTGATTCGTGTGGTATCGAGTAAAGGTTTAGGTATGATCTTAATTAAGTTTTGTTTAATCTTTTTTATAATTAGTAACTTTAATTGATGGAATAATTAGGGTTCATAAATTTTCTGTAAATTAATGATATAAAACTATATGGGAGTGTTCGAGATTAGATTTAGAGCATGTGAGTGTAAGCGGTTTAGGTTAGACCGCGTTAAATTAAAAGTTAAGGTTTGGCAGAATTTTGGATCGTGTTGATTGAATGATATCTCAATGCTAAATATGAGTTTTGAGATGAATCTTTTGCCTAAATTAAAGTTCAGAGAGTCTAGTCTCCAAAAAGTCCAGCCCCGAAAGGTTTTGAGGTCGGAAAGTTAGTCAAATAATTTTTACAAGAAAAGTTGTTAAAACAGTAAATTCGTGTCAGATTGGGGTCTGATTTCAGGGAGTAAAACCCCTACTTAAAAGTTGAATTGAGGTTATCCAAAAATCAAAGGTCATATTTTATGTGTCTCTTAACTCCAGCTCAAAGCACAAGTCCTAATTTATTGTCTAAGTATTTAAAAAAAAAATCAAACTTTTTGGTGTGCGTTCAGATCCGAATTTGGGTACTTTGTGATGTTGATTTTATATAAAATAGTTAGGCTTAATATTATTTTTTCTAAAAAAATCTTAGTAGTTAATAATCCATTGGGATGGTAGAGAATGAAAGGAGAAAAGTGAATTTGATGATTCAATATTTTATTTGTGGTCATAAAGTGACTATAAAATTCTGATGAAAATCTAGAAAACAAGAATGAATGATTAAAGGTATTTAGAGTATAAGTGAGATAAGGGATGTATGGTAAATGGTTTATAATTATAATATAAACTTAGTAGTCCATCAATTGATTGTTACATCGTCTTGGGCATTTAGCCTAATCGCGTGTAACATGGGTTTTATTTGTGTTTAGTTGATTGCAAGGATATTGTGAAGTAGCTGTGCATCAGGTGAGTTTCATAGTCCTATTTTTTCTGTTGTTTTTAAATTGGGATGGAAATGATGCAAATATTTTGAAATGTTATATTGCTGTGATTATGTGTTTTAATTGCGTATATACATTACATGACTATTATATGACTATGTGGTACATGTGTTATTTGGGATCGGATGAGTACGCCTGCTCAGTGTTGGTTATGGGATCGGATGGGTATGCCTACCCAATGTGATATGCTGTGTGATACATTATGGGTGAGCTTGGTTGCTTAAAGTGCCAGCTATTCTACGCCCGAATAGGAAATTAAGTTTTGTGAATATGTTGATTTGATTTTGGTTGCATGCTAGCATAAGTTCATGATAGTTCATTATTGTCCTCCTTTGTTTTGATAATCACAGTAAAAGCTAGTATTATTGCGTGTCTAAAACCTATGACTCTCACCAACATTATTGTTGACGTATTAAGCATCATTTTTAGGAGAGCATCATGAGGAAAGTGAAGTTAGGAAGATTGGATAGTGAGACCGTAGGCTTGCATGCGGAGTTTCTCTAGTTTTCGTTTCATGTTTGTTTTGAATTGATTCTATGATTGTTTTAGGTTTTGGATTATTTCGTTATGTCTTTGTATTGGAGTGACTCTTTTACCTCAATACAAGACTCCTTTTTCTTGTGTTTGGTATTGTCATGACACTTTATGTCCATTTTAGCTTTGTCTAATGCATTGTAGTTTCTCTATTGTTGACACCATTGTGTTGTGATGATACCCATGACGTTACGTCTCGTGTTTCTGCCTTGGCGGGGTGTGACAGATTGGTATCAAAGCCTTTGGTTATAGAGAAGTAGGTGGTTGAACCTAGACTATAACCTAGGAGTCCTTTATATAGCTGCATTATAGGGTTTAAGTGTTTAATTACGTAAGTATTATATTTTCCCGCTTATCCAAGAGTTTTAATTATTCTATTTTTGTCTACTATTATCTAATATAATATATACTAATACTAATACCTTATTATTATTTTATTTATGTCTCCCCTACCCATAAGAAATTCCATTGGGGAATCGTTGTCCCAACTGGACTTAAGCGCTGTACGGATCCAGCGACAGAACTTAGAATGAAACAGACAAACCAAAAATGCCGAATACCTATTGAATCTTATCCGTTCCAAGTTGAGGAAAAATTGATTATGAGAGAAGTGGAAGGAAAATGGATCATGAAGAAGGAAATGAGAATGATTTCAAAGGATGACACAATCTCTGAATTCCCAGGATACACATCATCTAAAGAAGAAGAAGAAGAAGAGGATGAAGAAGATGAGGAATAAGAAGAAGAAGAGGATGAAGAAAAGGATGAAGAAGAGGAGGAAAAAGAGGATGAAGAAGAGGAAGAGTCAGAAAAGAAGAGATCAAAGGAGGCGTCAAAAATAGGATCAAACTCCGAGCCTCCAGGTTATGCAGCAATTGATAATGAAGTAGAGTCATATCTCGAGTCCACAGCAAGGAGTGAACCCAAGTGTAAGGAGATGGAAGATACTTGTGAGAGTGGCGTTCGACCCAACCCAGATTCATTTTAGCTAATTCCCGCCTATATGTTACCCGACTATTCATCTCGTTTCATGTTTTAAAAAGATCTTAGTTCGTCTTTCTATGGTTAGAGCCATGTTTAGGAATGTTTACTTTTAACTTTTGGATTTTCAAGTATTTTAATGACTTAAGTATTTGTTGGATTATTTCCGTGCGTGATGAGTTGAATGATTTGAATTATGTGTTATGTGGTGTGTTAACCTTAAGAAGTGTCATCTTAGGAGGGAGTACATTTGTGAAAGGGGGAATCTATAATTATGGTGGCTAACATAATTATACATGCGCCACAACACAAGTAGACTTGCAAGTATGATTACATGGATTAATGTTGACACGTTATATGTTGGTTATACTTGTACGTATATGGTAATGTATAAGAGTATGATAAGACTATGGGATTGGAAATCCTTATTATATCATCTAATGTATATAAATTCTTATCGTTTATAAAAATGGCTCCATCCCGACGAAGCGGTCCTAGCAACGATGAGAACCCCGACATTGCTGCTATCATCGCGCAACAATTGCAAACCATCCTTCCTTAAATCGTCACCCAAGTAAGCAATAATGTGAACAATGCAAATGCTAATGGTGGAAATGGTGGGAATAGGAATGGTGAAACCAATGGATGTTCCTACAAGACATTTTTAGCTTGTAATCCCCGAGACTATGATGGGAAAGGTGGTGCGGTAGCACTTACTAGGTGGATTAAGAAAATGGAGTCTGTGATAGAAAATAGTGGATGTGCAGAAAATCAAAAGGTGAAGTATGCTGCTAGTTTGTTCATAAATAAGGCCTTGACTTGGTGGAACAACCAGGTTCAGGCAAGGGGTCGTGAGGCTGCTATAGGTATGTCATGGGTTGATTTTAAGGCATTTCTTATGGAAGCGTTTTGTCCAAGTAACAAAATGGAGAAATTGGAGAGTGAATTCTGGAATCATACTATGATTGGGACTAATCATGTAGGGTATACTGATCGGTTCCATAAGTTGGATAAGCTAGTCCCACACTTGGTAACTCATGAATCGAAGCGCGTCAGAAGGTATATAAATGGGTTGGCACCTTAAATTTGTAGAATGTTTCGAGCAACTCAACCAGCCACGATACAGAGTGTTATTCTTAAGGCTGGGATACTTACTGATGAGGCAGTCTATTGTGGTA
>BQNB010002913.1:2997-16133 GCA_026074375.1 Tanacetum coccineum
GAATTCTGTTAGACCGTGATCAAGCCTTCCCAACCTATTCCCCAAGTGAACGATAAACAACCCCGAGTCTTGCCTATACTACACTACAATGATTAGGTGCACTGCTTAGGGAGTTGTAAAACTTCTCGTGTAGAAGTCCTACGACAACGGCACATCAGCTTCTCGTTCCCAAGTAAATTCTGGTCCTCGTCGGGAGTTCCAATGAACTTTTACAATATGAATCCAACTTTGTTTTAGCTACTTGACCTCACAGTCCATAATTTCAATAGGTTCCTCAACAAAAAGTAGTTTGTCGTCGATCCTGATTTCTTCTAACGGTACGTGCAAGATTACATCGGCTAGGCATTTCTTTAGGTTTGACACGTGGAATGTGTCATGAATGCCTATAAGTTCTTGCGGTAAATGCAATAGACAACCTCAAACGGTCCTACATATCTCGGTGAAAGCTTGCTTCTCTTACCAAAACGTACCGCGCCTTTCCTAGGTGACACTTTGAGTAGTACTTTATCAGCGACACTGAACTCTAACAACTTTTGTTGATTGTCGGCATAGCTCTTCTGGCAATTTCGTGCGGCTTTTAATCTTTCCTTAATTTGAACAATCTTATCAATAGACTCTCGGACAATCTCCAGTCCAATTAGCTTGCTTTCTCCTACTTCTGCCCAAGCTATGGGCGTTCGACACTTCCTTCCATAAAATGCTTCAAAAGGAGCACATTTCACGCTCGAGTGGTAACTGTTGTTGTATGAAAATTCTACTAACGGTAGATGAGTATCCTAGTTTCTGCCAAATTCAATTGCATAAGCTCTAAGAATATCTTCTAATGTTTGAATGGTACGCTCACTTTGGCCATCGGTTTCGGGATGGTAAGCTGTACTTAAATCTAGTCGTGTTCCTAATGCTTTCTTTAGCGATTGCGAAAATCATGATATGAAACTTACTGTCACGATCAGATATGATTGACACAGGCACACCGTGCCTTGGCATGATCTCGTTGATGTACAACCTTGCAAATATTTCCATCTTGTATTTCTTCACGGTTAGGTAAGAAATGCATAGATTTGGTTAGTCGATTGACAATGACCCAAATCGCATCATGTCCGCTACTGGTCCTTAGTAATTTCATTATGAAGTCCATAGTGATATTCTCCCATATCCACTCGGGAATCTCTGCCTGTTGAAGTAATCCCGAGGGTTTCTGGTGTTCTGCATTGACTTTAGAGCAAGTCAAGCACTTACTAACATACATGGCAATCTCCTTCTTCATTCCGGGCCACCAATATAGGCCTCGTAGGTCATACTACATCTTGTCGGCTCCAGGATGTATGGAATACCTTGTAGCATGGGCTTCACTCATTATCAAAATTCTCAAATTGCCATAAATTGGCACCCAAATCCGTTCAGCAAGATATAATCTGCCATCTTCTTTTCTCTCAAACTGTTTGTCCAATCCTTTCAACATTTATGCTTGAGTGTTGACGCCTTTGTAAGCTTCGCTCTGAGCTTCCAGTATCCTAGCCTTAATGCTAGAGTGAATTCTCATGCTCATAACTCGAGCTCATCTCGGTTTCATCCATTCCTTCCTTCTCAATGCATCAGCTACTACGTTCGCTTTACCTGGGTTGTAGCGAATCTCGCAGTCATAATCGCTGAAAAGTTCTATCCATCGTCTTTGACGCATATTTAATTCTTTTTGATCGAAAATATGTGGAAGGCTTTTATGATCAGTGTAGATAACACTCTTTGTTCCGTACAAGCAGTGTCCACATTTTTAGAGCAAATACCACTACACCTAACTCCAAATCATGAGTGGTGTAGTTCTTCTCATGGGTTTTGAGTTGTCTGGATGTGTATGCTATCACTTTCTGCATCAAAACGCAACCAAAACCTTGGTTTGATGTGTCACAATAACTACGAAGTCATTTGGTCCTTCAGGTAATGCCAGTATCGGGGCATCACACAACATGACCCTTAAGGTCTAAAAAGCATTCTCCTTTTCATCACCCCACTCGAACTTCTTGTTTTTTTGAGTAAACAGGGTGAGAGGTTTGCAATCCTTAAGAAATTTATGATATATCGCCAGTAATATCCCACTGATCCTACGAATAAATGGATTTCGGTTGGGGTCTTGGGGGGCTTCCAATTCTTCATTGCTTCATTTTGCTAGGAGTCAATACTTCCACTGTTTACTACATGTCCGAGAAAACGATCCTCTTGTAGCCAGAATTCGCACTTAAAAAATTTCCCGAACAATTTCTCTTTTTCAAGCAACTCCAATATCAATTTTAGGTAAAATTCACGCTCCTCCTCGGACTTTGAATAAATTAAGATTTCGTCAATAAAGAAAATGAAAAACTTGTCAAGATACGGCCTACATACGGGGTTCAGAAGGTCCATGAATACCGCGGGGGCATTAGTTAGACCGAAGGGCATGACCGTGAATTCAAAATGTTTGTACCTCGTCCTGAATGCAGTTTTGGGAATATCTTATGTGCGTACTCTCAACTATTGATAGCTAGATCAAAGGTCTATTTTTGAAAAATACCGTGACCCCTGCAACTGATCAAATAAATCGTCGATCCTAGGAAGAGGGTAGCGGTTCTTGATAGTTAGCTTGTTCAGCTCTCGATAGTCTATACACGTACGGAACGAACCATCCTTCTTTTTAACAAACAAGACTGGGGCTCCCCAAGGTGAAGAGCTAGGTCGTATGAAACCTTTTTCTTGGAGCTCTTTAAGTTGGTTGGACAGTTCTTGCATTTTTGTAGGTGCCAAACAATTAGGTGATTTTGCAACAGGCATAACTCCAGGAATAAGATCTATGCGAAACTCCACTTCACGAGATGGGGGTAAACTTGATAAATCTTTAGGAAACACGCCAGGGAAATCACATACAACAAGTATATCTTTGAGTTTCGGCTCGTTTACTTTCATAGTCTACAACTGTTTCAGGTTCCCTTCAGGACGTTCTCCATGAACTTCCAAAATCTCTCTGTTAGATAACGAGATTTGGGGAATTTTCTCAAAACAAACTATCTTCGCCTTAAGCTTGGATAACCAATCCATTCCGACAGTCACGTCAAAATTACTGTGTCCAAAAGGGATCAAGTCGATAAGAAATGTATGAAATTCTAGTTCTAGTCCACATCCGCAGACAATCTTGTGGGTTAATAAATTTAGACCGTTAGCAATTTAAATTTCCTAATCTGGGTTTATAGCACTAGGTTTCGAGTTAATCGAGGGAAAGAAGTCGGTAGAAATAAACTAAAATAGGCATCGAAATCGAATATTACGGTAGAAAATGATCGATGAAAGAAAAAAGTACCCGTCATGACGTTTGGATCTGGGTGAGCTTTAATTTTACCTATGTCGAAGGAACTATCACGTGTCTGATTCCCATTTTTCCCTTAGTCATGATTTCCATTGATAGCTAGCGTAGGGTTTGGGCGATTAAGACTCGTATCCGTTCTAGGTATGTAAGATACAGATGCACAATAATTGGTGTCCAAGATTCGTTCCTTTGTTGCGTATGTTTCGTCTTGGAGACATGGTTTTAAATTTGTCCACAATATTTGTTGAGTAAGTAATTTGACCAAAGTATAATTCGAGTAGCCAACATATATATGATGTAGCTTTAAATGTAACGAAATGACATTCATTCAAACAGAGATGCGACGAAAGTTTATATAGAGAAAAGAGACGAACGTTCTCACATATGTAATTTTAATTCTCCCATAATGATTGTTATCCAAAAAGATACGTCTTCAAGAGTTTGTATTTTGTAGTAACCTCCAACAAAGTTGGGTTTTCAACATAAATTGTGATAAAAAGGTTTTGGCTAAAAAAAATATATTTTAAGTAACGCAAAATAAAGAAATTTTATTTATTTGTTTTATTTCTAATTTTTTTTAAGTCATAAGAAGGATTTCTAAAATTTAAAGTCATAATAAAGTTTTCCAAGAATTTGAAGTCAAAGTAACCAAACACAATGATACCGATACAAAAGAATATTTTTTTTATAAAAACATTTTTCCGAACGCGGGTTGAATAAATATATTCAAAAAAATTTGGTGTTTATATGTATCTCATAATACATAAGTTTTGATGCTAAAGCCATGTAACCGTTGAAAAATACTAGTTCATCATGTTTTTAAAAAGGATTGTTCAAAAGTATCTCACCTTTACATGTTTTGTTACCAAAGGACTTTGACTCCTCCAAATAAGTATCATCTCCGAAACACGAACGCCAAGACGAAACTTGTTATCATGGTTACACAATTAACCAGTATCAAGTATAAGGTTCTCGTTCTAGTATCAATTCTTTTATCACAAAAGGGGTCTTCTATGCGATGGTCATACAACCAAACAACTAGAGTCGTAACACTCTAAGGCGAGTTGCCCCTAAGGAAACTAATGACGTAATCCGTCTCATCGAACGTCTTCAAGAACAAAACGTTTAAGTAACAGGTTTCCATGATAAAAAAACGATGTCAACCCACATAGTGGATGAGAAATTGTCATTTGCAATATGCACGGTAGGGTAAGGACAAAACACCGCACATTTTTGCTTTCAGCCCTAGTCTCTCTATAGTCGCGTTGCATCCACGTCGTTTGAGTATCTACATCTAAACATCCAAGCTTCACCCATCCTCGAGTGAATTCTTTAAAGGTCTTAAGCCATGTATAAACTTGAAGCATAATTTCACAACTCATCAAACAAGAACTGTCATAAAATCAAGGTAGAAGTTGGTAAAAGGCCCAATGTTTTTGAAAAATTGACTCAACTTTGGGGTCGCTTAGAGACAAAATCTTAAATCACTGAACACGAAGTTTGCGAACAAGCAAAGAATGCTTACATTAGAATCCAAAACGGTTGGCGTAATAGCATGACAAAATAAAACGGAGGCGTGATCGGATTATAGGTCGACGAAATTTCTAATAGCGAAAGAACGAACGTCTCTACATGTCGTGCATATATGGCTCACCTTCTGCTCGCATTGAGTTCTTACTTGGAATCTATCAACGAGTCCTTCTCAAGGTCTTATGCAGGGTAAAAGTACGAAAAGTATTTAGGTGTACGTCGCGACTCACTCGCGAAATCATTAGCGTGCGAAGATGATCTATGGGACATATTGTGACTATAACGGTGTCCTTAATAACAAGGTGCTTAGGGACAGTGTGACACTATAATGACAGTACCGAATGTGAAAGCAAACTCAGAACATAAATGGATCAATCAACATAAGCATGATGTACTAAAATCAAAAAGTGGACATCTAAAAATAAATGATATACGATGCACATAATTCCAAGTATGATTTTCAGTGACTAAAGTGGAAAGTCAATTTTAAACTTGTTTAAAATAATGACTATACCCAGTGTTACATGATACTCTATGAATTAGACATAGTTGATCAAGTTATGTCTAATTTAGGTCTAACGATGAAACCACTCGGACTAGTCGACTCGTTTCATGTTTGGTGTTTTTAGAAAAAGAAAATCATTTTGGTTATAGTTCGGATTTTTATTTTTGAAAAACCGGCATTCTTTATAACCTTAGGCTCTGATTACCAATCTGTCACAACCCACCAAGGCGAAACCGCGAGGTGTAACATATTAATAAACATCACACATGATGATATATAAAATACCATACACGAATTAAGATAAAAGAAAATTATCCGAATTACAACATTTCCATGTACGAGTTTAAAAAAAGTACAAATGGCAATAACTTGAAAGAAAGTAGACATCTTGAACATGTCCAATTGCAATGCACTAAGTTTCCACTTTACGAATGTCACCTGAATAACATGATAAAAACGGTCAACTATCGAAATAGTTGGTGAGCTCACAAGATTATGTTCACAAAATATAGTTTTATAAAAGAGTAGATGTCTGATAATAGTTTGTCAACTCAATGGCAAGTTATCAAAAACAGTTGTCCAAACCGAAATCAATTACCAAACAAGTTGAGAGTCCAAAACAAATCAAGTTTCAAAACATTTCTCGTTACCCAAAGCAACGTAACACAATTAACGTATATGTATGCTATAGTGTTTATGCGAGGCACTACTTAAACATATTCAGTCTAACCATTCCAAACATCCAATCGAGTTCTAGTTGTATAGTGTGGCACAAACACTTAGTACTATGCACCCTTGTGCGGGGAGTGAGGACGGGTTAATCTCCTAATAGCGTTATCCATAAGTACTAACGTCCAATCCCGTTGAGGGGGGAAAGTGAGTTAAAAGTAGTGGCGGGTTCCAAGCATCAAACACATACATATCAATCTTCAAAAGTTCAAAGTTCATCAGTTTCTTAGTACACAACTTCAAATTCATCGTTCCTCATACTTTCAAGACAAGTTCGTGTTCAAATATGGTCAAAAGGTTTAATTACTTAAAAGAAATTTCATAAACAACGAACGATCTGCTTTCACCACAAACATTCAAAACCTGTAAAAAGAGGGTATGTGAGAAACTCACTGTAAATAGGAGTATCGACCGGACATTTCAACATGGAAGACGAATGCAAAACTCACGCGACCTATAATAATAATGGTCCGCGTTTAGAAATTATTAATCTAAGAAAAATGCATCATTTGCAATAAAGTATAAAATATTATATTCTGACATAACATTATAAAATCTTATATCGTTAGAATCCATGAGTGAGCTAAACTTACTTACTTTTACCCACTAAGTGTTACGCCTTAAGATTTAACTCCATTATAACCCATTCCGACTAATATGAAATTTTAGTGAAATACTATTTTGACCCATTATCAAGATTAAGACATCTAGACGCGAACAAAAGCGAAAGACTAACTTATTAGTTGAAATTTCAGTTGTAGTTAATATATTCTACGCCTAATCGTTGGTAAATATTATTCGGAACATTAAATTTTGGCCATATTTGACATTTTATTATTTTAGATTTTTCCTAAATCTGACCCGTCTAAAACGACCCGCTAAAATACATTTTCACGACTCGGACTCTAAAGAAATTTGATGTAAAACGACGTTTCAGACAACTTTTTAGTTTTATCCGAGACCTGAAACGGCCTAAAAAATGACCAAAATGCCCCTGTAGTTTTCTGCAGAAAACTTATCTTTTTCCTAAAAATGTAATATCTAATCCTAAGCTTTTTGACTCGTTAACATACGTTTTTAGCCTTAACTATTAATGATGAAAAGTAAAACGCCATTTTAAACAACTTTTTAGTTTTACCCGAGACTCAAAACTCGACAAAAAAGGACGAAAATGCCCCTATATTAGATCTGATGCAAAAAAAAAAACGCTGATTTTATTCTAAGCTTTTTGACCTGTCATTACGCATTTTTAGACTTAGTTATCCTCGCGGAAAAGTAAAACGACATTCCGAACAACTTTCATGTAACGAACCAGAAAATGATGAAAATGCCCTTTTTCAGATCTGACAGCAACCGATATTTTTAAACTAATGCAGAATTTTGGCGAACATTTTCTAGACTTCTTTTGACCCTAAAAACTTCGTTTTTATGAGATACGGGTCGTGCCTTATATCGAAACGAAGCTTGAAACGCCATCTATCATAATTTTAAGACCAATTTTAGTTTTAACAATTTTTGACTTACTCGAACCGAGTCGCTAATTTTTTGCATTACATGAGTATCTTTTAACTCCTTCAAAACTTCGTTTTCAAGTACCACAACATCGCCAACACACTTAAACTAGCCTAACACCACTACTAATCATCTCAAACTAACTATGAACCTCAAAAACGCACATGCAACATAATTAATGGATTCTCGATATAAAATTAAATACATGCAATCAATATATATATAAATAACCATCATAAAAAGTAATCAAAATACTTACAAACACAATGTAATGCAAAGAAAATCAAAACTCACAAACCCTCTTGGGTTTTAGGTTTGGCCGAACACTCCACCACCAAAAACAATGATCTAAACTTGATTTTTGTTGCACCAAATCTTGTTTACACACTCAAAATCAAGCCCGTGTAACACCAATTGTACCCAATTAATCAAAACCCTTGGAATCAAAAATCTTTAAAATCAAGAACTTGGGGAAATCTTATGCATGGTGGATTTTAATTGAAAAAATATTGAAGTTTAGTTTATAATTGATTTGGGATATATAGGAAGTGATTTGGAGAATTTTTGAAGATGGTTATGTAGGTTTGGTAGTCTTGCTCGTCGAACAGTAAGGAGAAGGGGTAGAGGAGACCGATTTTTTTTACTGTTGTAGAGTTCGTGTGTGTGTTATGAAGAGTTGTAGTATTTTAGGACCTTATATAGGGGATCAAATACTAGTACTAATATTTTTTATCTTTATAAAAACTCAGTCAGAGCGGAAGCGGTCAGGCAAGGTTATCGTCAAACAATGTAGTGCAAGCGACGGGTAGCGCTTGACATATGAAGAAGGCGACTACAATGGGAGACGAAGGCGATGTGGGCTTGCCATATATATGTAGCGCTTGCAAGGCAACTCAGACGATGTTAGCAAGATGTAGCGCTAGCTAGGTTACGCTAGCGCTTGTCATAAAGAAGCTAGCCAGAAAGCAGGTCAGGCAGGCGAGCGATAGTACAAGCAATCTAACACGCGGGCGAGGTTGAAGGGGTCTTGCGCAACCTTCATATTATCGCAAGCGCAACCTTTGACCCCTTCGTTGACAACCTCTTATTTGTTCGACTACTCACGGGGCCTGCTGCGTTTAAAGAAGCTTCTTGTTGTTGATCATCCCCGAAAAACAATCATCGAACTAAAAAAGGGGCTTTTTAACGGCCTAACATTTTTTTATTCAAATCAAAAAAATGAGATAAGGGTCGACATTTTTAATGGAGGGGTGTTTGATTTTTAGTTTTGTTGGAGTTTAAAACAATTTAGAGGTGTTTGTTTTTTAGTTTAGTAGGAGAAGTAAAAATAAATAAAAGGGAGTGTTTGGTTTGGGCTTAAACATTATTTAAAATGTTAAAATTGTAAAAATACCCTTTTTGACGCGGTTTTGGCAAAACGCGGGTAAAAGTCAAAAAATGCAAAAAGTAAAAATAAATGAGCTTCCGAAGCTAAAATATGGAGTTGTTGATTTCTCAATCGTTAAAACGAATAATTATCCAAAGTATGTCTCGCGAATAAATAAATTGACGATTTTTAAATAAAAATCGACTAAAAATAGTCAAATAACTTCTATAAAAATTAGAAAATAAAAAATTAAGGCTCGAAATAAATAGCGACGTGAAACACGAGTTGCGCAAAAACAAACGTTAAATGCTAAGAGTAATGCGACCACATAAAAGTGACTCCATGAATAATTAAGGGAGTCAAATATCATACGTTTGCTTTCGGTTACTGACCTCAAAATTGACGGATGTCACAGTTAGTGTGGTACTATTGGTGAAAGATTGTTAAATGATCAATTTACCTTCTGACTTGTTTCTCCTTAGCTCTAGTGGTGGAGATGTGTATCCTTGCCAAGCATATGATATGAAGTTAATCACGACCGAGCAAATGAGTGTACCTATTAAATGTTATACCCTAGATTAGTTGAGTGATCTGAGTGTTTTCATTTCCATATTTCGTGAATTGCTTGGTCTTGTACAGGTAATTAAAATAAAAGAAACGCTTAAACGGAAAAATCCTAGACTTCGGTTGGGATACATTTTTAATATAATCTAGAGTCTTCTTGAGGACAAGTAGGATTCAAGTGGGAGGATATTTGATGACATCAAATAACGTTACATTTATACTATCATTTATCCCGAATAAGTTACCCATTTTTATATAATTATTGCAAGAATTTTTACTTAATTGCTTAAAAGTGTTATTCGTAATAATTAAGAAGTGATTTGTGAAGACATGCTAAAAGGAGCATATTTGGAGCTAAAACGATGATATTTGAAGATTGCTAAATTATGACCAATACGCCGTATCCAGGAAAAGAGATACGGCGTATCACTCATCTGCCATACGGCGTATCACTCATCTGCCATACGGCGTATCCAGCTGGATAGACATTCAAAGATATAGAGATATTTGGGAATGAATACTATATTGATTATAAACTTAGCGCGCACTCCAAGGAAAATACCCTAATACGCCGTATTAGCCTAGCTCAATACGGCGTATCTAATTTTTTCAGACACTATAAATAGAAGACTCAAAAACGAGTTTTCAGTGTGCAAAATCATATTCTCTATACCATACACATAAACGACGATTTTCTAAAGAAAAGAAGAGCAACCAAAGGTCAAGCATCGATCATGATTCCATAAAAGACACCCTGTAATTCCTATACTCTTGTAATCATTTAATTTTTGGTATCTTTCGGTAAAATATTTAGTTTACCTTGGTTATTTGATCACGCTTGTATAATTACAATGGTTATGGGCTAATACCCTAGGGTATTAGCCATCTTAATGAAGATTTAATGTTTGGTTTGTTTTATAATCAATTTCTTAATTTATCATTGAAAGTTTAATTATGTTTATCACATGATACTTGTCTACGTGTTTGAATATGTGACCTATCATTTAACTGGGTCTAGTTACGCCTAACAAGTGAGCTAGATACCGGGATAGCTCGCCATATCGTGTTTTATATTACCGGATCAATAGGATCACAAATAATGTTCTATCTTTGTCTTTAAATTAAGAGCTTAGTTGGACCGGCTAGTGACCCGTAATGTTTCAACAAATATGTTCTTAATTAATTGACAAAGACTTAAACAGTAAACTACCAGTATATAAAATAACGTCAAACAGTAAGTGGGTAAAGTCCCGATGGGCTGGGTTTGACAAGATCACCACTGATTTAATCCCTAGATAGATTATAATTAAACTAAAAGGATGCTTTATGCGGATACGTTAATTGTGACAGGATTCAATGTATCTAGGTCTTAGGATCATGTCCCGCCTAAGTCTTATGAATGATATGCTGCTTCGAGATAAGAAATCATTACACTAAATAAATAAACCAACATTTAATCGAATTTATATTGGCTAATATGGTTTTCTATCATTTGGCTTGTACCGCTCTTTTATCTTCTGATTGTTTTCTTGCATGTTTATTGTATTTAGAATTGATTAATGTATCCATAAAACCTGTGCCAGTCTCTCAGGCTGAAGACCCCCCATTACCATTACAAATGTATATAGCATAGGTTTAACAAGTAATTAGAGTTAACTTATTAGAGTAATTAAAATACCGATAGAATATAAGGTTAACAACCTTGCTTTTAGTGTTCGACACCTTACTTACCACGAAACTCCACCCAATCGGGTACACTACCCGTTAACTTGTTGTTTTAGGATAAGTTGGCTAAATATAAATTTAAAACTTGGTAATCAATAAAACTGATCCTACACCACAACACATCATTCATGGCATCTCAAGACGCTATATTGTCCAAGTTTGAAGCCGATTTCAAACAACAACAAGGCGAGATGACCAATAAAATTGACAAAGTCTTGAAGGCCATCACCGATCGAATAACGGGAGCACTTCCTAGCGACACGGTTAAAAACCCAAAACTGAATGTTAACTCCACCTCTCTAGTATCATCGGACACCCTAAGTGCAACCTAAAATAAAAGACGCGACTTAGAAAAATTAACCAACAAATACTCACACAATTTGAAATGATATAGAAAGGAGAGTTTGGATAAAACATTTTTATTTAACGAAACAAGTATGGCATTACGTCCTAAATTTTATGGGTCAAAACCACTCAAATCCCAAGTCCAAATCTGAACTAATATCGTTCCCAAGATGAGTCTCTAGTTTAAGTTTTAACTAAATTTTCCTACAAGTGTTCACCTTAGTTTTTACGTCTATCTCAACCTTTTATTTACAAAATTCTAAAATTTTACCCCTCTTTGAAAGCGTGTCATTTAAAAACCGTAATAGATATAAACATGTGGTTTTCGCGTACAGGTGGCATTACGAGTCTATTTTTCTAGAAATGTAGCCCCCGCTGACCAAAGGTTCCAGAACCTAAGTCAAATTACTAATTTACCCCGTACTACAAGTGCATGACATTTTCTGAATTTTACGTCATTACCATTTTTAACATATCTCCTAGTCCGTAGATCCGATGAGGATGAAATATGCGGCAAAGTTTAAGTTAACTCGATATCTAGAAGCTACAGTTTTACTAATTTGGGTGTTAGTATATAAAATTTTGGACTTTTTAAGGTTTCAAATTCAGTTTGCACAAAATGACCCGTTTTAGTAAAATGACCATATCTCAATTATCCGGATTAGTTAACACTCCATCCAAACGGCTAAAAGTACCTAAAACATATATCTAGGTAAATATTAAATTTTACATAACTTCCCAAGTCAAAAGTTTTCCTATACACTCAATTCTATCCATCCTTTCAAAACAGTCCCAAACAAAGAGTGACACATTTTGTTGCTTACGGAAACGAACACAAATTGAAAACTACAAGAGATTTTTAAGGGAAAATGATTAGAGGTAACTGTAATATGAGTCCTCTACTGAGAACATGATTATTTTACAAAAGTTTTACACAAAAAACTGGACTTATGCCTCAATTTCTACAGCTAGGTCTAATTCCATACGTTTTGGTAAAACGTTCGTATCTCACTCATCCGAAGGAGATGATTTTCCATCCAATTAACCACATACACTAAAGACCTAAGGCTATCATTAAATCAAATTTCCCATTTATCCAAAATCCATCCAAACCTCAATCCAAACACCCCAAAATTCTATACAATGCCATGCATGATATATTAACACATTAACTTACACAAAATACTCAAGATTTCCAGAAATTAATAAACTTTTGCTTTGACCAAAATATAAAAGAAATCAAAGGATAGAAATTAAACCTTACTAGCAGATGTTTAAAACCAAGATTTCAAACACAATCAACCCTTAAAAACTAGGGCTGAATTTTTGGACCAATGAACACCCTTAAACCTTCAATTAACAAGCTTCTATTTCACCAAAATAATGACACTCTCTTGATTTAATAAAACCCCAACAATAATCTTGCAAAAAAGACCCAAAACGCCTTCAAATCATCTCCAATCTTGACCAAACTTTACAAGGAAATTTAGAAACATGATGTGATTAATAAATGAGTAAGAAAAAGTTGT